>BGPR01004646.1:0-34931 GCA_013235015.1 Araneus ventricosus | reverse complement strand
TTTTTTTTTTTTCATTACTGTTCTAAACTTTTTCTGGAAATACCTTCCCACAAAACCTTTAAGGATTATCCATGATACGATGCGAGATGACATTTGAAAAGAACTCTTTAATCAATTTCAATTTATTTTCGGTCAATGTGATTTAAAACAAGGAATAATAACAGTCAGAAATTTTTTGTAACATGAGATTCAAAATGGGAATTTATGTAAAAAAAATATGAATAAAACAAAAACACCAGCAGAATTCTAGTTAAAAATATTACCTTTTGTTTGCCAACACGCTTACAGCCTATAGTGAAGGCAATGAACTAGGATCCAAAAATATCGTTCATTACAGGAAAGTTGGATGGCAAGGTCAATATTTTCTCTTATTCAAAATTCAACAAAATACACAAGTATTAACAACATTAAATTTAAATCAAAAAAATACCTTAATCTTAGAACTATAATCCTAGTTCATTGCCTTTAGAACAGTTAAGATAACATGTAACCATCTTGAAGTTGAAAAATATTTGTAATCTTTTGAGATATCAGTTTGATATGAAAATTATTACAAAATGCAAGTTTCATCGAAAGAAAAACATTTAAAGTTTATTTACTGTACATGTTATTAAAAGATTTACTCTATCCTCCTTTAAAATTCACCACATTTGTGGGATACAGTTTTTTTGTTGACAATTTTGTCAGATTTCTCTTTTGAAAGTTCATTTTTTTTCTAAAACTTTGTTACTGTCAAAGACTGCCTTTTTGAAGTAATGATTCTCTCGTTATCGAGTAAGAAAGTGTCTCAAGGTACTTATCACCTGGAACTATTCCTAATTCAGAAAATTTCTAAAGAAGGCCATGGAGATCCACTCATTAAAAATACCAGTTATTATGTTACTACCAAGCAGTAAAGTTTGTAGCTCTAATCAAATGTGTTTTTTTGGCATTGTCACAAGATAAAACTTTCTGTTTGTCATTTTGGTCCTACCATGTAGAGCGCATTTTTTCAGGTCGTGATCCACATAACTGCATGTAGATTGGCTGTATGGATTTTGATAATGTTCTGTGGAAGGTCACTGCACTGCTCTCTTGAATTTCTGACCACAGGAAATTGCATGTTGAGTACCTGTACACCAGCTGTCCCTCCTCTGGCACCTGCCATGCATGGTGTTAGCTAGAGCATGAATGCAAACGTGCAGCAATGGTTGCCTTTGATCTGCATAATTCTGCTACTAGTTCTGCTATTCCATAATAATTTGCAACTTATTGATAAGGAGGTGTCAGTCCAGTTTTCCCTTTATCACCAAGGGCTTTTATTCAGATGCTTTCAACTTCCCTAAGAATGCCACCGCTTTATTGACATGACCAATACACTCTAATTTCTAGTACAAGTCTTTTCCATAGAATATCTCCTCACGCGTCATAACCCTGAGTCCCCATCACCTAATATTCCGAATAAAGATAGTTTACGAAACTCTCGGAACGTTCAAAGATTCGGTGGCCCGACTGACTTCCGTATTCCCAGAAGAACCCTTGATTTGTACACTGATATTCTGATGCACGTGATGAAGGAGTTTTTTTTAGTATGACAATGTTTGTCAAAATTGGGACATCACTTCAATATCCAGCACTTTACCACCGTAACGAAATAGGCACTAACTACTTACAATGAGCGATGAAAACCTCGTTGCCTTATTCCATCACGATACCCACATTTAATAATAGCATCAGTTTTTTTTCTTTAATCACAGCAGCAGAACGAATAAGCTTCAGTTCGCAGACATACAAGTCCTTTTGAAAGAAAGATGGAAAATTAGAGCAGCACAAAACTTCCTGCTGAAAACCTCCTTTCAATAGGGAAGTGCACATACCAGTCGGTATTTATCTCATTGGATGTGTCTTCTTTTTAGATGGAAACCCTTAGTGAAAGAGCAATTCTTGCATCTCAAAACAGAAATTTGAACATAGAAGCCAAATGTAAATCTTCTACAAATATACATTTGTCTGTGTGCTAACTGGAGCAATATAAAAAGGTAAAACAATTACTAATATCTCCCAAATCTATAATGTGCAACTCCTGACAGTTGTTCTTCGTTCAATCGAACAAATTCAATGTTGCTTGGAGGATTCCAGCACATCTTTCACTGCAAGATCTTGTCTTGGGTAGATGACAACAACAGAGCATGCAGCTGCTTCGAAGAAGAATACCGGTTTCCGTGGAACTTACGTTTCTTTCTTCTGTAAATACTTTTCCACCCATTTAGTAAGTTTGAAGAATAACAGAATATGACCACAAAGTCAAGAAATTAAAGCAATATTCTATCGGAAAATGAGAAACGAAGCATAAAATTCGAGGCGCGCGCAGATGTTATCGAAATATAAACAATGTCTGACAGTGAATGTTGCCAATCTCTCTGCATAAACAGCTCGAAACTTATTGAAACTGAGGGTGTTGCAGATAGGTATGTTTAAAAAAGAAAAAAAAGTGAAAAAATAAATTAATTTAAGATTCAAAGATTAGCTATATGTGATAAAACGATAGAAATCTCTAATCCGATAGCACTTCCGTCGTTTTCGAATCCACTGTCTTATATAACATATCCTATATCTTCATTTCTATTTATCGTAGAACAAATAAAAACAGGATTTAAGAAGGTAAATAAACAGGCTTCAAAGGGAAGACAATAAAAAAAAAATTTGCGGCTTGACAAAAACGCCCTTTTAGAGGTAGTCAGATACTTACCTGTTCTACATAAAAATTTTAATTAATTTTGTGCCACAATGTGGGCAGATTCTGACAATATTCAACGAGATGTCAGTAAGGGAGCTTTTAGGTGTTGGTGGTCTAGCGCTGGTGCTGCTCTTGTTCAGAGGTGACAGCATTCAAAGCTTCATATGGCGGATAATAAGGCGGTGGTTTTTCACAATGCATTTCCAATTAGACGACGAGAACAACGAAAGTGCATTTGGACATCTGACCCATAATCCCTCTGGAGGTCATAGGAAGGTTCAAGGTATTTGGGCCTGACGGGCGCCGGAATCATGGGCATCGATCCACCAAGATTCGCCACATGGAGTGAGCGTAACAGATCTCTTGGCTTGAAGCGTCCGGAATTGAATGCTTCTTCCCACTTTTGATAAGTGTCGTCATGACGGAGGTGTATGGGAATTGAATGACGTGCTTCTGGCTGACGGGAGACAGCAGGCGTCAAGCTTACAACTGGCCAAACCGTGTGTATAATTGCACTTTCCATGGTAGTTAGGGTGTTTTTCCTTCCATGTGTGAAGCGAAGCCCGAATCGTTTTCGACCACGCAACTCACATAAAACATGTCCAAGACCAAAGAGGGATGAGAGCAGATGTGTTGTAGGAATGCTGCCCTCATTTGTGTGCACCCAGTTCTCTTGCATTTCACGTGAAACAGGGAGCTCTCTTTTTTCCGGAAGTCAGCATTTGCGATCGTGCTGAGACTTTCTTCACAATAGTGGGAGAGCACTACGTCGTTTCTTGTTTCACTGGACTGTGCCGATTTGGGGGGAAGCCGGGTAACCAGGGCTACTTCCACATGCCTCAGCAATGAGGATGGAAGGAGAGGTCTAGCTCACAGAAAGCACAAACGAGAGAAAACGGAAAGTACTCTTACTTGTTGCATTTGAACAGGAGAGGAGACGTTCTCAAATGTATGGCAGGCGGAGATTCTCCCAACCTGGGTCGTGGTGATCAACAGGAGCTTTTGTGAGTTTCGATTTCTTTGTCACGTCTGTTCTTGACATTGCTAGTTGTCACGCACTTCCTCAGGGTGACATCAGGAAAAAGTGCTACAGTAATTCAGTGGAGGGGAGGGTCTAACTATCACAAGCATCTTCTGGGGAATGCTGTAATCTCTGTTGGGTGTAAAGTAGGGGCGTAAGCCAATACAAGTCAATAAGAGTTCAGGAGTGATCTGTTCCGGGGAGATTCATGTTCCTTCTGTTTACTCTGTTGTCAGTTCACGCCGTGAGGGGTAGTTGTGACCGGGATCTGGTGCAACGAGATTTGCCACAGAACAATGTTGTGAAGGTCAGGACTAAGGTCAAGTGGACCCTCTTGATCGGAGGGTCCGGAGAGACTTGAGCACAGCAGTTTGACGAAGTCTTAGTTGCATGTACGCCTGCATATAGGTGAAGGCGAGGCCAAAATGTCCTGCAAGCGCACGGCAGTCTAATGGAGTGTACAAGTTCGAAATATAGTTCTTGGTGGCGTAGAGCCACAGAGTTCAAATGGCGGGAGCAGGTTGCTCAGACCCGGAGTCATGGACGTAGAGTCTATGTTCCATTCATTTCGAAAAGAAAATCGGGCGAATTGAAAATGGCACTTCAAAAAACACACACGAATTCACTACAGCTGGAAAGCAGAGGTAAATTATGCACTTAATAAATACAAGGGTAACAAGAAAACAACCGGGTGAGCAAGAATATGTAAGTTTGTGGATTTCTAAATCAATTTCACAGAACAAAAGCAACAACAGGCTAAAATCACCAGATAGCACGTAACTGGACGAACCGAAGGACGACTGCATCAAGAAACCTGAAAGAGAACACAACCCGTCCAATCCCAATCAATATCCAATAAAGTTACCATTAAGTGTTACACCCAGGCAGACCAAATGCAGAAAGAAAAACAAGGGAAAGACAACGACAACTGGCTGAGAGATATTAAAATTAAAAATTAAACTTACTGCCAAAAGACTGCTCCAGGGACAGAGAACAACAAATACCCCATTAACAAATACACACTAAAGCAAGAAATTGATTTAAAAAACCAACACAAAGTAGATGCAACATGACTGGGGTTTGGGGACACAATAGGAAATACATAAAAACAATTAACGACTGCACTCGACAGTATAAAAGGTGCAGACACAGCAAGTATATACTAAAAGCAAATTACATATAACTTGCACCAAAAGTAAAGAAGGTGCACACAAATAAATTCAATTTAACAGTCAAACGCGTGGAAAGCAGGGCACAAAAGTCATGGTCAGTAACAAATTTTTCTTGGGTTATTAAAATTTGATTAAAATAATAGTAAAAAATAATAAAATAGCAAAAAATAATAATAACGATCAATTGGTATGTGATACAAAACATAAAGGCACATTATACATATAGAATTATTAAGAAAAACCAAATCTGGAAAACAACAATTTCTCTGAAACAAAACTGTGTTGATTTTTAACATTTGATTGGCGAGTTTAGCCAAAATGGCTCATTAAACCCATAACAACAAACTCTCGAACAAAAAATTAACCCTCTCGCTGCGTATTTTTTTATCAAAATAGGTTCAAAATTATGTATTTTTTTTTATTACATATTTCAAATCTACATATATTTTGACTTAAAATATACAAAAATTTTGTAAAAGAGTTTTTTTTTCAATATAGAATAGATCATAGAAAAGTTGTCAGAATATTGAAATTGAAGAATACATGATAAAAGCAAAATTTTGAAAATCAATTTTTTGTAAATTATGATTTATTTTATAAAATACAAAGGTAAAAAAAGTATATACTAATGAAAATATAAAAATACTACAAAACATTTATTAGAAATGAAGTTTTGTATGATAAATTCGAAACAAGGCTCGAAGCAAAGTCCGACCTCGCAATCTTGCACCAAATTCGTGTTTCTTTTCTTTGAATTTTTTCCGCTTTCAGTTTTTTTTGAAACAGACAGACCTTCTACGAGGCTCTTTCTTGATGGGATTTGGGGGGTATAGGCTAGAAAATGAGCAGTTAGCCTCATGGGATTATGAGTTGAACTACATCTGCTAGAGTGAACATGGAATTTCTATTGATCTTGAATGCTATAGTTCAATAATTTGCAAACGGAAATCTAGAGCGTTATATTTTGTAATGGGTTATCCTTTTATAAAGGATATAAGCATTCCACAGGATTGGTCCATGAATTGTCGGAAAATTTTATAATATTTCCCTTGTTGTTTTCTGAGGGTGGGGTAATATGACATTTCTTGGTCACATAAATCAACCCCACCCATCGTGTTGTTGTAATACAAACAACAATTGGTTTGAGTACAGTTTTCTTTGCTTTGCATTTCACCAAACGGGAACTTGCATTATGAACTGTACTACAAGAAAAATACTCTTTTATCTTGCCACTTCAGAGCCATAACTTGACCCCTTTGGTAAGCAAGGACGTCACCTTAGAGGATTTTCTTTTGCAAAATTTGGAGGAAGGTCTTTCCTCATCTTATTTACAGTTCCATATAAGTCTGTTCTTTCTGAAATTAAATGTCTGCTAACTGTGGAGACATGTAGTAGTGTCCATGGTTACACAGTAACCTTGGCCCAGAATCTGTCCATCAGGTGCAGAAACAATTTTAGTGGAAACTCGGATACTTTGTGAAATTTCATATACACAGTTCCATTACCTGTGTATATGAGAAAGTCTGCAATATATCCAGTTCTACTGCAGACCACAAAAAACTTAAGGCCAAATCTTGCTCTTTTTTTCGCGATGAACATTTTCCAGCTCAGTCTGCCTTTGAAGCATCAAACTCTCGTCTATGCTGAGATTTATCTATATATAAAGATTTCGAAATTTGTTTCGAAGATTATGAGATTCATAAATTTTATTTAATTTTGGCCATGGATGATTATCCTTATCAAACTTCTTCGTTATTTGTAAATGAAGGAACTTCGTCAGCAAAATAAATCTATCTTTCAATTACTTGTTGAAAAATAGTGTTTGCAATAGTGACGTTTGGACCAATAATATTCTTGTTTAGCTTTACAATTCCTTGGAGAAACAAAACGGAAAAGAATAATCGGTTCTTTCTCATCCGTATCTGTCCATTTTTCCACCTTGATCTTTCTTTAGGAACTGCCTTATTCAGTACTGTATGAGCGTATCTGTTGGTCTCTTTATCATATTATTTGCAACATAACATCGTCAAAAAAAGTTCAAAATAATCCAAAACAGTTGCATCATCTGCCATAGTGAAATTTGGTCCGATTGCTAATAAAGGAAATGAAGCAGGAGCTGGTGAATATTTTGCATATCAATTTGCACCACTGTCGGGCGTTTTGAATAGAAAATGAATTTTCAGATTCATCACTATCCACAGAGGAATGAGAAATTTTCATCAGTTCCCTTATAAATATCATCAATATACTCGGAATCAGAGTCAGAACTACTGTCAGTGTCGGAAATATCGTCAGGAACATAGGTCATATCACTCGCGAAACGCTTCCTGCCAGACATCTTTGAGCTCTGAAAAGCGCGCGCAAAATGCTAAAAAAAAATCTTTTTATATTTCGCAGAAACGTGGACAACTAACGCCATCTGTTAGTCGACATCTAAATAAACAATTAAACATTACAGAAAAGCCGAAATGAAACCATGAACGGGGAAAGAGCGGGTTGCACACATAAATAGACGGCAAAAACGCATCCCCGCGATAATCGCGGGTTGCGCAAATTTTGCTATTTCTACGTTGCCCGTGGAAATCGCGGGATGCGCAGCGAGAGGGTTAAGACCAAAATTTTCACAAAGGTGGTGAAAAAACACGTAAAAACATTCAAAATACACTCAGGGATGGTGGTACACAACTGGATCAAGTTGTACACAGCAAGCGGTTCGCATGGGATTACAAACAGGTGTGCTTAAGATGGTGTTAACCACTAAAGGGGGATGGAGCCGAGAAAAGGCAGGAATAGACCATACAGAGTGGACACAAGGCCAATGGGAAAATGTGCCACAATTTGTAGTACAGGATAGCACTCGAAAAATCCCGAAAAACTGGAACAGGGGGGGGACCAGGGGGAAAAAATGCCAATTTTCAACATTTTATAATTCGAGAAAAAATGCACTGAGACACAAAAATAGGGTATCAAAATGCGTGTAAAAATAAGACAAACAAATTGTATAAGCTCGATTTTCGGTATCAGTGCGAGAATTTAAACGAAAATGGAGAACATGGAAAAACAGATTGTGAGTCCAGGGCTCGGGACAGAATTGTGTAATTTATAACGAAAATGTCCTAAATCAACACAATCGGACTAGCAGAGACGCTGGACACACAAAAATTACAGTTCCAATGGAGAAAATCAAAATACACCGGAAAACACAATTTAGTAACCAAAGGGTAGAGAACCCAAAAACTGATATTCCAACTTCAGCAAAAATGCAAGTAGGGTCACAGGGAACGTACTAAATTGGTAAGAAAGACACACAGTCTAATTTGATAAAAACAAAGATAATAATAGGTGGGAATAAAATTAGGAACAGGGGGGGGGAAGGGAACTTTTGACACTGATAACAGAAAAAACGTATAAAAGATATAAAAACAGCCAATATATTATATAATGCAGTCAAACATACTCGAAAAGACAATAGGAAGACTGTAGAAGTGTCAAAAGGGTCACAGAAAGAGCTTAAACAGGCCACAAGAAGCAAAAAGCAATTAAGTGACTGAAGGGTTGAGTGACCTAGTTTCGCCAAGGCCACCTTCAAACATACAGAAAGAAAAATCATACAGGGATGCGAAATGTACCAAAATGTCCAGAAAAATCACCGGAACAACATCCAGGTGGAAAAATATTTTTTAAAAAAATAATTGCACCTCAGGAGGGGGGGGGGTGAAAAAACAAACCATGGAACAGTAAAATGTTAATAAAAAAAATACTAATGGTCCAAAAAGTAGGTATGATACATAAAAACGCTTGAAAAAACATACTCAATGCAACACAACATAGAAAAAAGTAGGAAAGGGGGGCTAATCAAAACCGGAAAACATTTCGGCACCAAAGAGTAGAGCAAGATTGCGTCATACACGTAAAGTCCGAAATAAAACAAATTAGCGCATTTAGACGGGAAAAACCACTCTCCCACTAATTAATAGGCAGTGCAACATCATATGCAAAAAGAATTACGTTAAAAAAGTTAAAATTAAGGAAAATATGGACATGTTTAATCTGGCCAACGGCCGGATGCAATATGAAAACAAACCGATTGCCGAGGACTAAATGATCCATAAAATAAAAACTATCTACACATATTATAAATCAAAATGCTCAGGAGAACATTCTTAACAATAATTATACACTTTAAACACTCTATTTACAAATTTTCCCCAAGTCGAATTTTGGCGTGGGTCGAGCGACATAGCGTCATGGTAGCGTCAGTGGCAGCCATGGCAGTTGAAAAATAGATAAATCACTATAACTCGCCCAAAAATTAATCAATTTGCATGAAACAAGTTTTAAACGACTCGGAATTATGTTCCGAGTAATAACATATAAGAATTATCAGGATTAAATAAGAAATACATTATGCAATGACATATCGGGAAAATCCCATGTTAAGTCTATGGGACGTTAACATTATGTCGTGAAGTTGTCACGGCAGCATTTTTTCTGTCGTGATTTTTACTAAGCTTTTTACCTTTACAAAAAATCTATCTCCTTTACAGCATTCAGCCAACCATCAAAAGGTAAAGGAAATTCAATATGCTAACCGGTTATCACAAAAAAATATATAAGATGGAAGGGTGCGTTGTGTATATTAAATTTTCAGCAATAACCCAAGAAACGTAATTTAACCAAAGTCTCAGATTCGCCTGGATATGTCATACTTGTGAAATAACAACATAATGCATTAATTGTAAATAAAAATGAGTTTATTAAACAAGAATGGTTAAGTTAAAAAATGCTAGCTACTGCACACCGTTAAGAATATTCTAAATTATTGCACAGATTTCGTAATCATACATCAATTAATTTTTACACAACTTTTAAAATAAACAAATCTCACACTTCAAAATTATTGCACAGATTTCGTAATCATACATCAATTAATTTTTACACAACTTTTAAAATAAACAAATCTCACACTTCAAAATTATTGCACAAATTTCCTAATCATTAATCAATGGAGTTTTACACACTTTTAAAATAAACAAAACTCACACTTCAAAATTATTGCACAAATTACGAATTCGTTAATCTATTATGTCCTTTTTATTTTTTTACATTTTGAAAACATTGTAAAACCTTTGAATTATTCTATCTAAACAAAATATTTATTCCAGTATGTTATTACACCCTTTTTTTTTTTTTTTTTTGAAATTTTGAAAATTTTTTTCCCCAAAGAAAACGGGGGGCGCCCATACAGCATAACAAAAAGACACAGTTTCAAATAAAAACGTTATTCAACTGAGACGTGAGGCGCATTCCTCCCCTTAGTGTCCATTCCCAAATTTACATTCAATTCACTTAACATTATCCCTCCCCCTTATTTCTAAATTTAAGCAAAGGTTTACATTAACATGTTACCGCACCGTCACCAATTGCATACATTTGTAAAAACACATCTCACGCCCCAGATTGAACTATCCACACATTACACATCAAAGAATAAAATTTAAACAAATCAAGCCAAACACATGAAAAACATTTCTAAAATTCTGGATTACACATTTATCTTGCAGTTATCAAGCTTTTCAAAACTTTACACCTTCAATCTTTCCTTCATTCTCTCAGAAAAAGAAAAGAAACATCAACGAATTAAACGTTAAATTTTTACACTCCACCCCAAGGATATAACCCAATAGTTCAGTGCGTCTTGTGGCACCTTCAAAATTTGAGCATTTAAGAGTTCAAATGAGGTAAAGGCATAGTTCATGCTCAATGAATTATTTCTCCTCAATCTTGACTTAAGAAACAAAAATAATGTAGGAAAACATGCATGTAAGACTTATCTTTTTGGAGGGCTGACTCCTTCACGGTCCTTCATCTCACATCCGGTCAGGATTCCGATCAATGGTCGATCTTGCGACCCCAAAAGTTGGACGAGCGTCGGGAGGCAGGTTCCGTTGGTTCTACCATGGTTTGACGTGGCCGCATGCCAAAAGAATAAGGAGATTATCTTCGAAAAATAACATGCTCCTCTCTCGCCTGCTTCACTCCTCAGTCCCCTGTCTCATTCCGGGCGTCGTGGGCGAAGGGGTTGCTTCGATGTTAACAGATTGACATCCCTCCTTCAGCTTTTCAAAAATAACCCGGCAGTCGCTATGGCATTCTCCGCAAACGGATCCAACTGACTCAGACGTCCGCTGGGACGAAACTTCAGCCTCAGGAACCCCAGGAAAAAAAAGCCCCGATCTTCTCCGCGCGCTCCCTTAAGTAGGAAGGTCCAGCGACGTCATGATGACGAAATCGCTTGACCCCCGATTGGACAAGAGTCCAGCACTGTCCGAAAAAGAAACGCAACGTCACGATTCTCCTCCCCTTCAACAAGGTTAGCCATCTTGGAATGCCCAAGAGACCGGATGTGAAAAGAACAACTCGGCGTCTCTCTCTAAATGCGAAATCGCGACTTAAACTCACCTACGCCATAGCTTTGACGGAAAAAAAAAACGAAAAGAAAAACCCAGTTACAGAACGCTTTAAAATAAAAAAAAAACCCATTTTGAACATATAAAAGTACCTAACAACCAATTTAAAACACACATGCTTTTGTTTAAGTTACATATAAAAATAATTTCAACTGAAACTCAAAATAGATTCTCACTTAAAATGTATAAAGCCCTTTCATTGACACAAGAACAAAAGGTAAAAAGGAGTAAAACAAGAAAATTCAGCAAACGAATTAAGTAAATAATGATATTACACAACAAAAGGCTAATTCATTTGACACTCCATTAAAAAGATATAACATATATGAATCGGAGAATAATAAAAACTAGTCATGTCATTTTCAAAAGTTCTTTTTAAAGCCCCCCCAATAGAGTCCATATAAAAATTTGAAAGTTCTCTTTACATGCCTCAGAGTGGATTTAGAGCGAGCAAATCAAAAGAAAATAAAAATTGACATACCCCTGACTTGTAGTGAATTCATCTTGTAATTAAAAATATATAAAAAAAAATGTGATTTACAAAACTTCCCTAAAAATATAGCATCACTACAACAATGAACTTCACAGTCAGAGTTCATCTCGCTCTCATTGTTGACTCAATTCCAATACTGGATGCCAAGTAGCGATTCTCCTGAACACATCAGCAACGGGGTCAGCCTACAGGTTAGGCCTAGATACGGTGGTCGCTAGGACTCAAGAAAGGAACACATGAGTACAATCATAGAAGTAACACAAATGATATAAAGCTTTAAGAAAAACATGAAGTCATCTCACAGAAGTGGTCGAATGAGACGGCAGGCACACGGCTGTCAGTCGGCACACCCCGGAACAGACACGCTGGGGACACTGGACAATTCTAATACATCCGAGTTCGACCAGCCTCTACTGGCCCAACGATGCACACGTACTGGAACCACTGATGGAGACACCGAAACTGATACTGACTTTCCTCACTCTTCCACATGCTTATATACCCGACGTCAAGCTCCACCTCACTTCAGTTCTACCACAGCGATGTCCTGTGCGGCATTCAGTCCGGAGAATTGATTTCCCATCGTGCGGCACCTGCCTAAACTGGAAACCAAGGTCACTCGAACCCCACAAACCTGTCAAAGGATGCTGGGTCAACACGCTCCGTAGTTCCGCGACTGATCCATTAGCATGGTTCGAATATAATGTGGTCCGTTACAACGATTCTCTCAAATCCAAATGTATGACACTTCTCGGTACAACAAAACCACGAGAAAAGGTGCATACTATCATCGAACATGAAGACCAGCTGAAGTTAACCAAAGACTAAGAAATCATCTAATATATATATATCCTACAGAACGTCTTTATCTACAAAGATGCATATTATCAATAGATAGATAACATATATATTTTATTGATAGATAACACATATATAATTGATAGATAGATAACACATATAGTAGATAAGATTTTTCAAAACACAGGAGTATCTCTCTCTATAACTGATATTTTTATTTCATTTATTTCCATTATCAAATACAATTAAAGAAAATTCCATCAATAAAACATTCTAGCAACCATATTAAAAATCTCTTGGGTTTGAATAAATTTGCCGAAACTCCAAATTTTGAGAATAAAGAAACATCAAAATGTTTTAAAGTCAGACAAAAAGTTTGAATTATTATTACCTATAACAAAAGATATCTAGTACCTAGAGAAATTTATGTGTATGATGATTAAAATTTAACTTAAACTTTTTCTGGAAATACTCTTTCTACAAAATCTTTAATACCTGTTCTAATAAAAATTTTAAAAGAAGCAAATAGAAGCAAGAGACCTAATTTTGACTCGGTTAAAATTCCTTTGAAAAATGGGAGTGCTTTAGTTATGAATCCACTAACAAATGAATTTTGGTTTCATAAAATTCCTAGAGGAAAAAATATATAAGATGTCCGCATTAGCTTAACGTTTCGAAAAAATTTATCAAAAGAATAAAAGTGAATGTTAATAAGAACGAGTTATTATTTTTTTTACTTGTAAAAAAATACATGCGATATATGCTTTTTTTTATCATATGCTATACCTTATTGTGGTTTATATATAAAAATTATTTTTCATAAATATTTTTTTTTGTTTTTATTGGCTTTTTAAAAATAAAGACATGTACAAATATGTTTTAACTCTTAGAAGAATTGTAATTCTGCATAATTTATAGTTTATTTATGTCATTTTAATTTCACTACTTGAATTTATAGAGAAGCAATGATATTTAAAATTTCTTGGGTTTGAATTAGTTTTTTTTTTGCAGAATGATCTTTGTTGAAATTAAACTTGAAATTTTGATTTTTTAACAATTTCGCGAATAACAAAACGCAAAACTATTTTAAAGTTGATTGCCTTTGATGAAAAGTTGTTTAAAGTTAAAGAAATGGGCTTCATTTAAACGTTTCATGATTTAATTATTTTCTCAAGCTTAAAATTGTTAGCATAAAAATAGATTCTTTTGAATATATTAATTTATTTTTTTATTAATAACATTCATTTATATTATGTCTCAACTTTAGCATGTTTCATGAAATTTTATTTTGTGAAAATTGTTTTACTCTGAAAAGTGATTCTTTCTTCACACTTTTTAAAGTATGTATCTACAGCAAAAAATACACTTATTATTTTAGAATGTCAACAGAAATGGGAGAGAATTATGTATAAAGATATTCCTATTAAAAAAATGTCGGCATGATTGTCAGTGTTCTCACAAAGAAACCATTAGTCTTAAATGGTATAAAAAGAATTTTAATTAAGAAGTTGATATGCCTCAGTCTTTCATTTAAAATAAAGAAATGTTTTTTAACTTTGAAAAAGTTTTATCATAGAAATACGATACTTATTCTCAGCTTATGTTTCTACTCCAACAAACGTAATGACGATAAACACTTTTATCATATCACTGTATTATATTTAGCAATGTCACAACGGTAGTACTATCTAATATGAACATAGCATTTAAGGCAGGCTATCTTTACAATTAAAGACTTATTATCTGACAGTAAACATTACAAAGTAGAAAGAAATAGAACTTTAGATTTCCCTCCTGGGAATTAATGTTATAAAATAATAAATCCTCGTAGGAATTTATTTTCTGAAATAATTAAATATTTTTTCTTTAGAAAAATAAATTGTCTGCATATTCAATCAAGTAATAAGACGTAAAGTCATGGAAAAATTTGTTTATTGAGCGAAAGTGTAACAAATATATACTTATTACAAATTTACATTAATGTGAAATTTACACTTTTCAGATATTTCTAGTGCATTCAAGTTTTCGACACACAAACACACGCGCATGGATGCACACCCAGGTCATCCACATGGAGCTCAAAACCGCAATGTATCGTCCTCTGGCCCCCAGCAACTCCATTCCCCTGCCACCCAAGTTAGCTGCGAATAAAGCAGTCATCAATAATAATCAGAAATGTTTTGTCCGGTCTGTGTTGGTTGCCCTTGATCCTGCTGCTGGACCCCATCCTGAGAGAGTATATCACTATGCATCCATGGAACAGGAGCTGCGGTTGGGAAATGTGACGTGTCCGTTCAACCCTGCAAAGTCCCCATCATCGAAAAATCAAAACGAAAATCTAAACAAATGTTTGGCGCAGCTTGGCCAATTCTGGCCCTTGTGCCATAAAACCCCAATCACTCACTCACTCATTTCCAGAAGCCCGAAAAATCGTCAACGACAGAACACCCAAACCTGGCATTTCATATTCATTGGCATTAAATTCAGTAGTCGCTCCTTCTTGCTCACAAAACATGCAACGTGCACCCAGTATCATAAACACTCCTACAACACCTACTACAGTTACTCCCCCTTCTCATAATGACGTGATTACAATTAAAAAAGAGACTGGCTCTCTCTCCTTGAGATTAAGAAATCTTGGGAAAAAACGTTTTCCACTGTATCTGAAGCTTGTGCCGTTCCACCTCTTGTGACAACATTTCAGCCAACCTCGGCTTGTTCCACAGCCAGCAATAGCGAATGTCGGACAAGTGCTCCCATGCCTGTCAAAACTAGTGCAAATTGGATTAATTTATTTAAAAAATCATAACTGACAGAAAGCCAATAAAATTTTCTAAAGAATATTATAATGATTTAGTATGATTTAATTTGCTTTAAACAATCGTCCACTGTGAAATTTCCATTTCAAATTTTCTATTAAGGTGGCCAAAACAGGGGCATCTCCCTAACAAGATATACGCGTCACCAAGAACTGATTTATTTTTCTAAACAGAACATTGTTTAGTAAGTTGAACCGAGGTGAATTGCTATATACTATTAATAAAATGATGATAAAAAATTTTTTTACTTTGATTTCAGTGCTGAGGGCAGTTTTCCTTGTTGTTTTCGGCTCAAGAAAAGGGTTAAGTTCTTGAATTAGCTGAAAAGCTAATTCTTTGGTTAATCGGAAATTAGAAACAAAATCCTCATCAGTTAGATCAAAAGCATTACACCTAGGAACCCTTTTTGCATCTTCTTGGGCAAGAGCTAACATCAAAAGTAGAACCATCATTTGAAGTATCGCGGAAAAAACAACACAACCTTCTCCCTAACGGAAAGAGCTTCTCGCTTGCCTTTAGCGTGGCGAGAAGAAACGGTTGAAACTCGCTAGGGATTTCGGTACCCGAACGATTTCGATAGCTTCATGTTAACGGATTTAGATGACCTCGCGAAATGAGACGTCACGAGTGGTAGAACGGGTCATTTTCTCGCAACAGAATGTTTTTTCGGTAGGATCGTGGTAGATTCCCGGCTCTTAAAGGTCGTCAGGGCCTGCTGCCCAGAGCTCTTTCGCTGCTTGCTGCAGCGACAATAAGAAAGTCGTCAACGTAAGCTTGAATAGATGTGCCAGGCGGAATTGCATGCCTAGTGCCTCATCTGCCACCTTTAAGACCCGGGGTTCCATAAAGCTGGACCACTGCAAGACACCTGGGGGCCTTTGGATTGGGTTTGGTGTGCAACTCCGTCATTGGTGGGGATTACTACCTGCCAGTATTTGAGGAGGTTGCATAGTAGGGCTCTGATGTTGTCTGGGCATCTTGATTCCTCCATCGGATGGAAGGGGTCGCTCTGCGACCTCGGGAGACTCCTGTTGCCCCTCAGACTGGCCCTTCACATCTTAAGTGCTCACAGCAGATCACCTGCCTGACTGGCCGCGACGACGTGCACTATGGACTAGTGGACGTGCGTGTGAACATCAAGGGTGATCAGGAACCAGCCCTCTTGGGACGCCTAGTATGCCCGACAAAGTGCAGTGTCTGGGTCAGGACCGGTTCACGGAGGAGCATGGTAGTGCAAGAGCCAACAGACTAAGGACGAGTCTAGGTGTGCATGAGTTGTTGCACCAAAAACTTACACAAAGGAAGCTTAATAGACGATACCCAAAAACTGTTAAAGAATTCAAACCCACAGCTGAAATGAACTAAGTGAGAATCTTTATATTGGAAAATTAGTAGAAAATGTGAAAAAGCATAATTTTTGGCTTCTCGCTGAGTGGGCTTTTTGACAAAGTTGCATGTAAATTGGTACCCATAAATGAAATAAGAAAATTTCTCTAAAATGTTATATGTTCTTGCTCTTATAAACACTAGAAACAGAAAGATATCTTATTTTTAACTTCCTCAATGCTGGGCTCCGAAATAAGCAGTAAAGCTATCCTATAAATAAGCTTTCCGTCATCAGGAAGGATATCACGAAAGCTTTTCTGTCCATGAGGAAGTTAAAGATCCAAAGTGCGAGATGTCCCCGAATACCTGATTGTAACATCTTAAAAATCAAATCATCGTGCCACACATTGTCATATGCGGCCTTCAAGTCAAATGAGATGCCGTAAACAAAGTGTTTACGTGCCCTGGCCGTAAGTACCACCGCAGATAAGGTATCACAACCCTTATATGGAAGAAATCCAGCTTGAAAGGGCTCCCCCTTTCTTCTCTCCCCCTTTAAAAAATTCTTTTGTAGATAAAATTTTAACAGTCGGGCAAGGAGCATGCGTTCGAATAGTGTGCAAAATACTGATGTTAAAGCTATAGACCTATACGAAGTGACTTCCGATGCGTTTTTCCCAGGCTTAAGGATGGGAATTATTTTGGACATTCTCCAGCTTTCAGGAACCGTTACAGAAGATGAAAGATCATTCAACAGACCAAGGAGGGATGAGATCATCTTTTTAGTTATCCCATCGTTACCCGGAGATTTGTTACGCATTTTGGATAATGCAACATTTAATTCTTTCATAGTAAAAGGATGATTTTAAGATCTTGAAAGATTATCTTCAGAATATTCACACGAGAAATCCATTGGAATTTTCTGATTCGGTGCTCTTTTGAGAATACTGGTTGCAATAGCATTAGCCTGAGCTAATGGGGGATGACAACGTCACACCCGAAAACAGAACGAGATGTGATGAACAATTGGTACCATCTTTACTTAACAACGCTTTGATGATTCTGAAGGCATTGTGAGACCTAGCAGTTTACTCACATGCTCTTTCCCAGAATGAACGTTTACGAATTTTAATATATTTGCGAAGGCGAGCAGCCATTTTTTTGAACGCATGACTTAGCCCTCCTTAACAACCTCCTCTTTAAAGCCTTCAGGTAATTGCAATGTGCATCCCACCACGGCGAAATGCCTTAATTCTTTGTAGACTGCTACTTGCTTCTCATGACTTTTAATTAGTTTCAATTTTTTTCTCCGTGCTTGGTCTACGTGCCAAGCTACGTGAAGTTTCGTGAAAACTCTTTTCTCCTTTTCCTTCAAAATTTGGGGGGGCGGGAATGATTGTCATCATTTGTTTGGTTCAACCAATTGTTTCGCACACATTTAATTAAATGCTCTGAATCGATCAAATAATACAAAGGCCTTTTTTCATCACTTGGATGAAGGTAAACCATTCGAAATTCTTTTTTGAATCTACCGGAGTATCAAATTGGGACATTGCACTTCTTTCAATCGAATTGTTATCACTAACAACTACAAAGGCAATGAAGCCAGTGTGTTCTAACTTATCGATTATTTTCCTAATCATTCAATGCAAGTTATCATATTTTATACTTTTGTACAACAACTGTATAAGATGAGTTTGCACTTGAAATCATGAATACATGTGCTGAAGTAGTCATCTTTTTTACAAGGATTTTTGTATTATTTGCAGATTTAGATAGATTCTTAGAAATTCTTTTTCTTTTCCACGTCTCAGCACTTTGTCCTATGTGGCGTTTATCACGTTTTTGAACAATGTGAACAGTTTCCGAGTTCAATTCATTCTGTTTTGCGCTGAGTTTATTCAAGCAGCTAAAATTGAACTCGCCTATTTCAGAAATTACTTCCAATTCGAGGCGCCTTTTAGAAACAAAAGTTTCTTTTGGGCAATTTTACCAAAAAAATAGGTCACGTAAATTCTCTTCGAATGTGCATTCTAGTAGATGAATATCTGCGCTGGTGCTTGGCTCTTGTACACTAGCAGGTTGCTTTTCATCAGCATGCCTCATGCTTTTAATACGAGGGCTTCTAGGATGCCGCCTGCGACAATAAGCTTGGCACAGTGGGCAGCTTTTGTTGTTCAACAACATGTCGACGCATGTCTGATGGAATTCATGAGAGCACGGAAGACGCACTCAAGCAAAGCTTCGTATAGTTTACGCGCAGTCGGTTGTACAGCAGTAAGCGTAGCTGGTGGTGGACCCGTCAAAGTAGAAGACTTAGCAGCAGCTCCTCCATACCATATCCAGTGGAGCTGGAACGATGATTGGCATAGACAAGTCTCTACGATGCAGCGGGGGTGCCGAAAGCAGAAGAGACGATGTCCATTCTTGTGGTGGTTGGACCGCAGGAGGGGGAAATTCTTACAAGGCAGGGGAGGAGGCAAGACGCGTTTGGACGCTATTAACTTGTATAGAACACCAGAGATACAGGGAGATTTAAAAGTTAATGTTTCTAAAATTATTTGTTGTAATGGTAAAATCGATTGAAAGTGCTGAATCAGCAACCCTCATAAAAACCTCATGCCTATACAATAAGTATACAAGAGTAATATTGCATGTGTTGAGAGAAGTGGAAGTATCAGGGCGGGGGCCGCCCCGACAAACCTATTTGTTGAACAGTCGTTCTCCCTTTTTCACTATCAAATCTAATACAGCTGACATTATATACCAAAAAATCTTCATAGAACACAGAGAACATTATAATAGTTTTGTGCCCATCTATACAGATGGATCTAAATCGGCTGATCAGGTTTCTTTTGCAGTTGTTTTTCCGAACACAATTTTTTCCTTTCGTCTCCATCCTTCCTGTTCCATTTTCACAGCGGAGATCACTGCTGTCTTGTATGCATTGGAGCAAATTTCCAAGAGCATTCAAAAAATGTTCATAATTTACACAGATTCTTTAAGTGTTTTAAAATCTCTTGACTCTGTTCATGATCATACTCATCCTCTGGTTTTTAGTGTTTTAGATATAGAAACATTAGCTTCTCAGGGTTTTATAATATACCTATGTTGGATACCTTCTCACGTTGCGATATTTGGAAACGAACAGGCTGATAAGGCTGCCAAGTCGGCTACATTATCTATAAATGGTACTGTTCCTGTTGGCGATTTAAAAAAACATATTCAATTGTTGCTTTACGCCAAATGGCAGGAGCAATGGAACGTAGAGACCGGAAACAAGCTTCATGCTCTCAAACCAGCTGTACAGTCCTGGCCTTCTTTAAAGAACAGAAAGGCTGATACTATTTTAACTCGGCTACGTGTAGGGCATACAAGATTTACTCACCGTCACTTGTTGCTCGGAGAACAAGCACCAATGTGCTCACAATGCAACTGTACTATGTCTGTTCATCACATTTTATCAGAATGCTCAAATTTTAACTCGCAGCATCTCCCTCTCTTCTTGTTAACACCCACGATAATATTCCAAAGTTACTGATTAGCATGAGATATCAAAAATTGCTACAACATTACTTCTTTTCATTTATTTATTTGTTTTTTTACACTTTATATCCCATTGAACTATGATTCCAACCATCAATGAATAATCAGAACAAATAAAACGTCTTTACTTCTTTCCGCAAATTAAACCCTACTTAAATATTCAAACAATGCCTTAAAATCCTCACACATGCACAAACGAATAACTTAGACATTTTTACTCTAGAATACACATTGCAAGTTACAGAAATTTTTCTTGTCTATATAAACATTTTCATTTTATAAGATTGCTTTACATCGCAACGGAAATTCACTCCCCCCATTTTACATTAAACCTATCATCACCACATAATTCTATAGCAATCGGTGTCAAAATTAAAACCTTGCCCGTCAGATGAGAATAATATTGTGCGCTGAACACCTTAGATGAAGATAAAGATGCAGTTTGTGCCTTTTTTGCGATTATAATACGATAGAAAAGGTAACAGAACATTATTCGACTTATCTGTCTGGTCGGATGACCATCACAACCCGGGAACGGACGTCACCTCCAGGTCGGATAATCCCATCATCGAGGAAAATTGGTCTGGATGGCCTAGTGAGCCAAGTTATCTCCTCCGCTGGTTTGCATCTGGTCTGGGTGGCCTAGAGAGCCAGAAATTCGTCTCCGCTGCTTCAATTCTGGACTGGGTGGCCTAGAGAGCCAAACATTCGGATTTCTCTCCGCAGGATCTTCATTCAAGACATCGGACCGGACTCTCTGTCCGCGTCGGCCTTTGCTTGGAGTGGGCGCTTGCCCAAAGTTCGTCAACTCGGAATGATGTATCAACTCGCGTAAATTTCACTAATCATCCTCAAATAATTGGCTCCAGTCTTTTTCCGAAAAGGTAAGATTTCAATCCGATGAAAACGGATTAAGTCATCGCCTCCACCTTACGCTGCATCGACAGCAGGAAGTCGGGGTTTCAAGATCTCGCACCCCGATTCAGGATTCGCCTCAGGAGAGGTCGAGTGACCAAGACGCCAGGAGAAAGAGCGATTTCTCGCCGCAACCACTTAAGTACCGGGGGCGGAACCTACGTCATTCGTTGACCGTGATTGGTCAGTCGTCCGTATTCCATTGGTCAGTATTTTTATATTCAAATATTGCTTGATGACTGAAAAAGAAAGAGATGGAGAGTTAATTGCTTCATCCTTTTCAAGAGAAAATTTACAGCAGTTTCTGATATTCCTCTTTTCAACAATTTTCAGTTCTATCAATACTTAGTATTAAAAGTTGTATTTTACATGAGAAGATAAATAAATCAATTTTATTCAGTCTGAAGATCGAGTGTTTATCTTCCTTAAAGTATTCCATCAATAAAGTAATCATAACTGAAGCTGAAGGGATTGGCATCATTTCCTCAAACTTTTTAATTTCAAACATTGCCTGCAGATTTTTATTGCAGGTTTTCAAAACTGACTTGATAGTTTTTATAAGCAATTCAAAATGCTTTTGCAAGCCAAGTGCAGTAAATATTGATGGTCAGGTTTTATGCATTTCTTCAATGCTCAGACCATTGTTTATGTCCCTTGTATGGTAATAAAACGTATCAATAATCGAAGCAGCTAATTTTTCTTCATCGTAATCCGGCCCCCGGGCAAGCATTCACACCATTTCCTCTTCTTTTCAACTAGAGATGAACTTTTTTCATTCTCGGGTAGATCAAGAGGCTGCCAATTAGTACAACCATATTCGGAAACTTTCTTCGTATTATTTTCAGAAGATGCCTCAACTTCTGCTGCTCGTTTACAATTTTTTTTTTTTTTGCCTAGTCCTCTGTTTAAATAATCGATTTTGTTTTCCAGAGACTTACATGCGGAACCAGTTAATAAAATTTCCCCACAAAGTGTATCCTTTAATGATGCATGTTGTTCAACACTAGATGACACTAGATGATTGCCTTTCGTAGTGCTTTTCACTACATTGTCCCTCAGTATAAAAGGGAAGTTCAGCAATTTCCTACAGACGTCATTTAACCCGTTTTTTTATGATTACAACAATACTGCATCTTTTAGTTTTATTCTCCATTTGCCATTGTTGTCGCATATTCGAATGACTATAAAGCTCTCCACTTCATTTGCAATGTCCTCAATTCTGCTGCTGTCAAATGGTTGTAAGATCAACATCCAAAAGAGCTACAATTGTTCTAATAGAACTTTCCAACTTCTAGACCATTCTAACATGTAAAATGTCGAGTTCCATCGGGTTGGAGTATCTTGAATTAATTTTTTAGGTTCTTTTCCACAAGTCACTTGGCATTCCATCAATATGGAACAAGTCGCAGTACTTCGTTTGAAGTGACACACAATGGACTTCCACTTTTTTGTGTAAACCAGAACATTCGACCTGCGCATCTTTGATCACCAAATTTAGTGTACGGGCAAAGCATCCATTTAAGTTCATTTTTAATAGCTCGACAATATTGCTGGCATTGCCTGTTACTGCTACTAAGATTTTTCTATGGGAGTTCCACTTTTCAACACTTCTCAACGCTTCTGAAGCCAGTATTGTTTGGGGTTCAAATAAAATAGAAGATTCCAAAAGTAGAGAATAAATCGTGAATTCGTCGTCCAAGTAGTAGGCAGTTACAGACGTGAAACTTTCTTTGTGTGCATATGCTCAGTAATCAGTTGTAAGATGAGCAGTGTATTTTACGCGAAAGTATTAATGGCAACCCCAAGAGACCATCAAGAGCGGAAGTGGCACCAAAAAAAAAAACTCAAACACCTCCCTCCAGCAGAATTGTTACCCTTCACTCCAAAAGGAGTTGACAAGTGGGGGGTTCCCGCAAAGAACCTCTGACATCGGCATTTGAAGCCAAGCTACAAGAAACCCAACTCAACAATTCCTGGCTGTCACGTGCATTGAGCAACAGAAAGCTGCTGACAACGCCGTTAAATCTGGCATAAGACGTAGACATCCACCCCCTGTGGAAAAACCCAACAGACCATGAACCTGCAATTTTTTTATCCTCGGCGGAATATGCATTTTTTTATTTTTGCGTTTATTTATTTTTTATTTGTATTTTTTGACCTTGAAACAATCGTTACATTTGGCAGAGGACGTAGTCATCCACCACCTGTGGAAAAGGCTAACAGACCACGAACCAGCAATTTTTATCCTCGGCGGAATATGTATTTTTATTTTTGCGTTTATTTATTTTTTATTTGTATTTTTGACCTTGAAACAATCGTTACATTTGGCAGAGGACGTAGTCATCCACCACCTGTGGAAAAGGCTAACAGACCACGAACCTGCAATTTTAATCCTCGGCGGAATATGTATTTTTATTTTTGCATTTATTTTTTATTTGTATTTTTGACCGCTCAGCAGAAGAGAAGCTCAGCAAAAAAAAGAAGCTCAGAAAACGAGAAGCTCAGAAAACGAGAAGCTCAGAAAACGAGAAGCTCAGCAAACGAGAAGCTCAGCAAACGAGAAGCTCAGCAAACAAGAAGCCTAGCAAACGAGAAGCTCAGCAAACACCACCCTCCCCCGAACGTACTGTGGCCGCAGCAAGCCGAGGAAAGCCGGATACAACTGAGAAAGAGGCAAAGCTCAGAAGCCAAGGCCTCCAACTTCAAAAGTATGTAGAATATTGTGACACCGAAGGAAAAGATTTTTGTTAAAAAAAAGAAAAACAAACAAGTTGACTGTTGACATCCGCTTCAGCCTTAACCCAATGCAGATGATCTGCTGTGTCCCTGAAATATTTGCTGCCAAAGTATCATCCCGATAATGGATACAATAAGCGTGTGTAAACCTATTCTGCACAAATTCTTTCCCGAATCTCCTTTTTCCTGACCCCCTCAGAGGCACATCTTCTTCAGGTGTGACGGGCATCACGACCCCGAGGTACCCTAGTGTCTGATCTCCTTTCGAGTTTTAGCCTTCTTTTTTATTTTCTGCTTTTATCTTCCTTCCCTCGGGGGTAGGCGAGGGAGCTCTCCATGAGAAGCTGTTGCCGCTCTGTTTGCTTCTTGCTTCTCATGGATAGCAAATTACCCCCACGTGTTGGCCGTGCGTGGCGACCCATTAGACGGGAGGTACATTTCGGTCCCCGGTGTATCAATCGGCCGGTATCCCAGCCACATGGCTGGTCTGCTCAAGGGGATCAAGCGAAGGGGTCACTCCTTGGGCTTGGCGTTAAGGGTGGTCACTGTCCCCGGGGGTGACTCTGAGCGTATAGGTTCCGGCTAGCACCAAGGTAAGCGCCGAGGCTGGAAATCTCCAGAGCCGGTGGCTGCCTTCCCTTGTTGGGCTCCATGGTGGGCGGTGCCGTCGGGCCTGAATTTCCACCATTGTCGTATGGGCAAAAAAAAAACCTGGTCCCTTCAGTGGGCAACAAAATGCATCATCTTCTTCCACTTTTACAAATTTTCCTACTTTTTTTCTGGTCAAACGAAGCTCTACTTCTAATGAGAATTTTCATACTGTATCACCATTTTTAGTTGAAAAAGCCATTATCGCAACTGTCGGTGAGTTGAAAACCACTAAAAAGCTTCGATCTGGCGACTTGCTAGTCGAAGTCCACTCTCGGAAACAATCGCAACAAATAGTCAAACTGAAAACATTTTCAAATATCCCAATAACCGTCTCCCCACATGCATCTTTGAATTCCTCCAAGGGAGTTATCACCTGCGGAGAATTGCTCAATGTTCCTACCGAAGAAATCCTTAAAGAATTACAAGGTCAGGGGGTGAGCCATGTACGGCGTATATCAATACGGAGGGATGGTCAGCTCCTAAATACTAAGCACCTAATACTCACTTTTGACTCCGCCAAATTACCTGAAAATATTAAGGCCGGATATATGCGCCTTTCTGTCAGGACATATATTCCGAACCCACTCCGCTGTTTCAAGTGCCAACGTTTCGGACATTCGAAAACTTCTTGCCGCGGGACACTCACCTGCGCCCGTTGTGCAGAAGTGGGACATGAAAGTACCGATTGCACCCGCACAGAGAAGTGTGTTAACTGTAAGGGGGAGCACACTTCTTTTTCTCGAAACTGTATTGCCTGGAAACGGGAGAAAGAAATTATATCCACAAAAATAAAAAAGCAGATATCTTATCCAGAAGCAAGGAAACTTGTAAATTCACAGACACCCACACCCGGAAATAGTTACGTTTCTGTAGCAAAAAAATCATTTTCTGAACCATCCGTCCAAAAAAATCCGGATGCCTCTGCTGTTACTTGTTCTAAACCATCTGATTCTACTGCAAAAGCACCTCCTCCAATAACCAACTTGCCAATTCTATCCTCTCCATCTGTTGTTCCGATCAGTGAAGAAGCTTTGGCTTCGCCTGACTTCACTGATTTTAAAGTTGTTAGAAATAGAAAAAAGCTGAAAAAGGATTCTCCAACTAAAACAAACCATAGCATCACCAAAGCAGAAAAGATCGCAAAATTTTACACCACCTCTCGCCGTGAAATAATTAACCCTATTCCAACAAAGGATAACATATCCACCCATCAATCTGCATTGAAACCTTCTGTAATCGCCAAACCTACCTCTGTTGACATTGAGCTTTTACCAATGGCTGTTCTCCCTCCGTTGGAGAAAATACTTCTACAATCTCGGGAATCTGATGCAGACACCGAGATGAGCTCCTCCTCTGCATCAGACGAGGATGCCTTAGAATATAACATGTCAGAGGACTTAGAAGACTCACCGGCAGTTATGAGTCCTCCACCCCCTTCCAAACCTGAAAAGGCTAACAAATATAAAAACAGGTAGCATTTTTGCTTCTCTGTTTTGCACATTGTTTGCTTTTAAAAAGAAAATATTTTGAAAACAAATGACCTGCACTGAATTGTTTTTTATAAACTAACTTGCTTAGTTCTTTCTTTTTTTAAACAGTTTCTCTTTATAGATTTCGTTCTTGAAATTTTATGTGGTCTTTGCCCAAAATGTGATATTTTAGACAAATTTTACATCTGATATATTTTAAACCTTGCATTTTTTATCTCCTCTCGTCGTTCATCTATCCATTTTTGGTAACATGATTTTATCTTTTCATATGGAACTATGAATTTCAAATTTATTAAAATTTTATCTACCTCTGTTAATATAACACCGTACATTTTATCACCGTGATCTTGTTTATCCACCATACGTTTGGCGCAGTTTAGCCAAAAATGGCTCTTGCGCCATTAAACCCCAATAAACCAACCAACCAACCAACCTTTTTCCTGACAGTAACACTTACTACCAACACTCACACGAGCCGAAACCAGAGCTTTCCAGGCCTCGAGAGACAATCAGTAAGATTCTCTACACATTTAATCACCCCAGTAATTTTTACATTACGGAGAGAAATTCCCCACTCATGGTTGACACAATAACACAAAATTTCTCATGCCACTCTAACCTAAAAAAAAAAAATTACACTCGATCTCAGAAATAAACATTTCCAAGAAAATTACTATACGCAGCGCAGGATAACAAAATAAATGATTATTTACAATTACAATTTCCAAAAGATTAACTTTTCTGTTGACACACCAGGATTCACTGTCTCTTAACAAACCCAGATTTATCTCTAGGCCTTAGTCTTTCTGCCCACCCTTGATCTACAGTATTAATTAACATTACTACTAGAAATATTTACACCTTCATGGTCATCCGTTGCATCATTAATATCTTCCGATAGATTATTAGCAGAACTCTGAATCTCAACCACCTGTTCACCAATGGGAACCTGATTTTGCTTGAAGTGTCAGGAATTACAATTATCTCACTGGGTCCTCATAATGGTGCAAACTCTTCCAATCTGGATTCCAAATTTATCTGTGATTCTCTGGAAATTTCTATTGACCCAAATTTAGATTACGCACCTGACTTTCATCTTCCTCTACAAAATCTGACGGTTTCAAAGGCAAGGCGTAGGGTATTCCTTCCCAATGTCTTCTTCCGTTGGAACATTCTCCAGATTTGTGGGGTCGGTAACGCAGTTTGTGTCTCTGTGTTCTTCAGTTTCATTCAAACGTATTTTGTTCTGTCAGGTACTTTGAAATTCTGTTTAGGTGTACTTCTGGTGTTTTCGAATTCGTATTGTTTGATTTCAAAATAACTGGACTGGTTTCGAGATGACTCTAAAGGGCCGTCGTTCAATTTGCAAGCTTTACTGTCCAATTTAATTTTGGTGATGAAGGATAAACAACATCCCCAACTTTAATTCGCTTGTTGTTGGAAGGAACTTGGATTTTTTTGGGTTTGCCTCAGCTTTTCCAGACTGCTCTTTATTAAAGCAAGGTGCTGTGCCATTCTATTCCAACCAAATCTCGCTTGTAAGAAGAATTATCCAGTAAGATCTCATTGGTTCTGCAGTAATTAAATCTGGAGGCATGATTAAATCTCTGCCACTAATGACAAGAAGGTTTTTCAAATGGGGTGATAAGCGGCTTTCGACATAAGATAAAGTAGCCTGCTGACACCAGTCTGTTTGTTGAAAACTAGTTGGCTTGGCCTCTACTAGGTTTTATCTGTTGCTCACTACCTGCATTACCCTGAGGAGAATAACTCGAGACTTGTTTCTTCGATATTCCTAATGGACTACATTTACCTCTTGCAGTACAGCAGAAATGAAATTTGATCCCCGATCTGAAATATAATACCTCATATGATCCCATGTCTAGAAATAAAATCCATTTTATACACACTGCTTTCTTTAGATTTTTTAACTAGACTCTGCATATTTAGAAGTAATCTGTGACAATTAAATGCATTACCCTCACTAGATGTGACAAGGGTCCCACTGCACTCAATACTTTCTCAAATGGAAAACGTCAGTTGGTATTCTTGCAGCGCCCTTTGATTTTTTGAAAATCCTCTCCTAGAAATACACTCGATAGCATGAGGGCTACATATTTTTTTCTTGATAAAGCGACACCACCAAAACCTTTCGCTAACATGTCTAAGTGTTCTACCAAACCACGCATGAGCACTTGACTAAGCTCTGGCACACACTTTTAAAACCTGATGAATCATGGCTTCTTGGAACCACTAATTGCTTTAGTAGCTATGTCTACTGGGCTTTCCCTGTAGCATAAAAAGTGATTTCTGTATTTTCATTTTGCAAAACAAACGATAAAGTTTAGACTTGATATTCTTACAAAAATTTGATCCTCCTTGTTTGATTAACTCAGTAATAGAGATTGAATGTAATTCCCTGCAAGAAACTCTCCTCAATGTTAACATTTCCTTTATAACCTCTTCCTTTCATCCCTACTGTCCCTAGAGGTAGTCTGCATTAGATTTAATCTACCCGAGCTGATAAATGATAGTAATGTAAAACTGTTGCAGCGTCAAACCATCACAATCTGAGGACGTTGGATCTTTACATTTTTATTTTGCTTAAACTCTGCTGGTTCGGTGTAGATTTTGAATTGTTCCGCGCTAATTTTTAAATGGGTGACACCAAAAATATTCATACATTCTTTTTCAGTGGAATTAACGGATCTCTGTGGAGCTTTCTAGATGAAGGCCACGGGTGTAAAATTCCTCATCATCTGTGCATTAAGATACTAGGAAATACTTCATGCGTCAGTGGAATTGAGAGCCTACATGATTAAATCAATTTTAGACAGTTCCTTAATTAAATCAATCTCTAGGTTTCAAACATTTCTCCACTTCTGTCCATAAAACTTATCTTTCCTTAGTTAAACTTGGTGAGGGGTAGAAACAGTAATTTAGAGAGAATGGAATAAAACATATGTAAACCCTAGGAGTCCTAAAATGATCTAACTTGCTTTCTAGCTTTTTGGGATAAGCTTTCTTATTGAATCCAGGTTACCTGTCTGGCAGAACATTCCCTCTCAGTGTGCCTAAATGAGGCTGTTTTTGAAACATTTTTGGCTTTAATTTAGATTAGCAGTTGTTAAACATGGAGGAGACTTTCAAGCGCTCTGAGTATAGAAATGATTTTGAGGTCATGACATCATTCAATGTAACAGAAACCTGGTCAGAGTCCAGCCAAAACAATACTGTAATCTGCTCTGAGCTTTGCATTACGCAGGCAAAATCATCCTGCAATTGTATTCAAAGACCAAATTCGTGGATATGCCAGTTAAAGGTGGCGGAGGAAGGATGATTTTTTGGTGAAAACCGACTTCAAATCCATGGATGAAATACTTCTCCCTCAACATATTATCCACCATCTCTAAGATTAGGAAGGGAAAGAATTATCGATTGTTTTTTCATTTAGTTTACGGAGGTCTGCAACTAGGCGATGTGAATCATCTGCTTTTTTGACTAACATAACGGGTGCACTATATGCTATTCCTGTTCAGTTGTTTTTCATTGATTTGGTTCGTTTTCTCTTCGTTTGGTATTTCGTGAATTTCAGCGACTGTTTCTTCGAGGGATTATTCCGTGTCCATCATTTTGTTAGCGTTAAATGTTTGTGCCTAACCAAACCTCTTTGGATGAGGTACTATGTCATTGTTAGCAGTTGGTGAAAATTGCCGCGTACCATCGTTGATGTTCGCGGCAACCACCTTGAACGTATCCATAAGTTGTTTAGTCCTTTCCGTTTTCTCATGTCTACTAAGAAGAAGGTATAATAGATCACAGGTCTGTAGTTCTCGGATACCATTAAAGATCTCGTCCTCGATGTCTTCGATAGAAACGTGCAGAGGCATATTCGCTAAGCAAAAAAGTGCCCTGGCACGGGATAAGAGTAAATCTGCCCCGTACCTGTCTAAAATTTCGAGATAGAATTTTTTGCAGATAATTGCAAAGTTGCCGGCCGCTTTATCATTAGGGGTTATGATGATTTGTTCTTGCAGATCTTTGATATTATCCTTGATATTTTGGTTGTCATATTTTCCGTAATTTGGATTGTCTTTTTTGTTATTGTTTTTATGAACTCTTTAGAGTTGATGTATATTGACAATTTTTATTCGGTGAAGAATTGCACAGGTATATCGAATTTGGCGGCAAGTTTTATTCAAAAGTTATCCAAATCATTAAGAAAACTTTTCAAAATGTTATTAATGGAAATCTTAAAAATAGGACGGAATTCTGTACATTTGATCATTAGTTCCCTTAGTTCTTTATTGTCAATAATGTCTAGGTTACCGGTTAAAATGAGTTTATGGAAGGGATCTATGTATTTGTTATATTCTTTTCTATTGCAAAGGCATTGAATGTTATTTCTATTGGTCCTAAAGTCTTTAGAGAAGGAATTGTAGTTGATTATTCTATCGATATTTATATCATATTTAAAGCATTTATTAACTTCTATATTATTGATAGGAAAAAGATGCGTAAATTCTTGGAGTACTGCATTGAATTTAAATTGGTCGTAAATTGGATTTTTGAAGTTTATAGTCATGTAAATAATTGTTTTTTCTGGATGTTTGTTTTCGGATTTGGCAATTCTTGCTTTACGAAGATCATTAATAAGAAGTAGAAAGTTTTGATTATATGTTTTGTAGTTATTTAGAATATTTTCGAGAATATTGCAGAATTTGTTTTTAGTTGAGAAAATGAAGGTTTTTACCTGTTCTATAGTTAAAGTTCGTATTAAAATCGTCTTCAGTTCCTTTTAGTTCTTGATATATTAGATTATAAATATTTTCATTAGGTAATTTATTTATATCCTTTCTATTTTTTCCATTACACCTACAACCTCTTTTGTTATCGCTTCTGTAAGTGTTAAAAAGTTGTGATGTAGTGCAGTTTTTAATATTGTTCATTGTATTTTGGAAAATATCGTTTAGTCCATATGGAGCAATAATTTTTAGTTTTAGAATGTAGAAATTTTCTTTTTCTAATCTAGGTATTTTATCTGGTATAATGTCAAGAATATAAAGTGAGATTATACTAAAATCGTGTTTATGGAAATGGTTAAATTCTGTGTTAAATTTTTCCGTGTTTTTATACAGTTGAATATCGGAGCGATGTGCACTAATCCTTAAATTAAGTGAATTGCTGGTCTATCCTACGTAACCGATTTCGCAAAAGCCACATTTACATAGTAAATTACATTAAAACTTGCATCTACTAGTGTTATCAGACGAGATTAGACTTTTGTCAAAGAGGGGGGCAAGTTTTAAATTTAGAATCATTGCATTGTTTTACTTTACAATCAAAAGAATCTTCTTCAGCTTCAATGGAATCAACAATAGCAGCAAATCTTTCTTTCAAACTTTTTCGCTTTTCTAATGATGATTTATTACAATATTTACTATGTAGGATGGTCAATGCTACCGTCCCCTTTGTGTCAATTAAACGCATGGAATTGATAAAAATTTTAAAATTTCTATGCATTTTTTATAATCACCAGCAAATTATTTTACACAATTTTTACTTTTTTTTAAATATTTTAAGACAGTCTTAATATTTCTTAAATGTTAAAAATATTATTAAATTTTAAATAAAATGAACCTTCCAAATTTGTTTATAAAAAAATAATTTGAAATCTGATGTTCAAATTTTTTTAAAAAATACCTAAAGAAATGATGAAAGTTGTTAAATAAGTTCGATATAAAAAAGCAATTTATTACATTTTTACTCGGCCTTCTTTTGCCAAACTCAAATTTTATAATTAAATTAATTTCAAGCAATAAACAACACACCTGAGAAAAATAGTTTTCTAAGGCATCTTGTTGAAGCGGCTGAGGAGGACAAATTTCACTTTTTCAAACAATTCAGGAACTAGAAGAAGAAAAGCAGATAGTGTGACTTGCCATCTTGTTATGCTGGGGAATCGAATTTTCTTCCCATTGGTTTGGAATTGGATTGTTTTAATAAATTCTCTAAGGAGCTCCTCCATTCTTCTAGGTGTTTTGAAGCTGCCGAGAGCAAAGGTTTCGTTCTGTGCATTAGTACACGGGAGTTTCAGGCTGTCAAATAAATAATCGATTTTTGTGCAAAAATCGGCAGTGTTACTTGCAGAAGATGGCAGATAGTTAAGTGCTGTTAGGTAGCACAGAGCAGATCCAACAGACTGCGACAGCGCTTGCATTGCCAATTTGACATTCTTTGTGTTCAGCCCTGAAACATGAACGTGCTTGCTGTCAACTTCTTCACCACTCTGTGGGTCATTTCCGAAGCAAACTCGAATAATGAAATTATGTGCTTCCGTGAGGCTGTTTTATATCCATCAAGTGTAACGTCATAATTTTTTAAATTGTAACGTAAACATTTGGTTAAATGAGGTACATCAAATATGACACATTTTCTTTAACCCCACGAAAAGATAAGGATTCTCCGGGGTGACCTTTAATTCGTGAAATAGCTTCTTATTATTGGAGCCGAAGTCGCACGCTGTAGAGATGGGCTCAAACCCACATTTGCTTACAAGGTTCACGCCTTCACAGACAGGTTTTTAAAAATTTTCAGCAGAAGCGGTATCAGCCGGAAAAAAACACCCTATCACTTGCTTCCATTTTTTACATAGTCCTCGAACCATGAACACAAGAACATGAGTGGCTAGCATGAAGGAGCTCTCACTTCCATTATTTTCATTTCATCGAAAGATGAAATGCACAATTTGTCCAGCGGTGTCATTTTTGATGCCACAAGCTTCAGAGCTTTTTCCACCGAGGGAATAAAACTTGGCTCGATATCTATAGCAGCAAGGCTTCTACGCGAAGTTTTCTTAGATGGTAAGCAGAAATACTTGTGCCCAAGTCCATAGGCTTTAGGACTTGCTAAATAAAGCTGCAGAGCTAGATTTTTGTCCAGATGAGAATACTTCCTTCCATTTTTTGCCACACTGGTCTGCTGTATTTGCGATTTAATAAAATTGTATATTACAGGCTGCACAATTGATTTTATTTTTTGTAATATGCATATTTTGCTTTTCTTTTCAGTTAACCGCTGGATTTTTTTGTGCAAATACCTCACTTTGCCATTTAAAAATTTAATTTTTTTAGTTTTAGGTGTCGAATTGAATACATCTATAAAAGAGAGGAAAAAAAAAGAAAGAAGACAAACAATTGATGTAGAAGTATTTAAAAAAAATATTTAAGTCGAAAAAAGATTGTTACAATAAGTTGACGGAGAGCTTATATAAAGTATTAAAGGTAAAAGAAATTCTATTTAAAAAAATATGAAACTTGCGTTCGGTAAAATTGTGCTTCCGCTTTGGTGTCAGGACTTTTGTCTGTATATTCATGGACCCATCCAGAACAGTTTCTTCATTTCCATTAAGAGTTACACAGCTGACAACAGACAAATCGGGAAGTTCTAAGATGAAAATGTAAATTTTGATTAAACTATACAGACTAACGGAGCTTTTTTTATAATTTGTATTAGGTCATTAGCTTTTAAGTAAGCAAGCTCGCTTTAATAATTCGGGCTAATTAACAAGAGATATAAATAGTTCTTTAACAATATTTCATAGTTAATACATACAATTTAATGTACTACTATCATTACATAACTTTAAAAAATAAAAAAAAATAGATAAGCTTACTTTCAGTGAAATGACCTTCTTTTAGGAGTGCTTATCAAAACTCGCATATCATTTTCCACATCATCGCATTCCAGAACATCAGTGGCTTTAGAAAAATCTGCAGTTTCATCAACACCACCTGCAATTGCAATTTCGTGAGGAGGTTTTTGTTCAATGATCATCACCAAAATAAATTTTTTAAAAAAATTATGACTAATTTTTGAAAATGTAAGGGGATATTTTAACGATAAATGCAAGAGAGAGAGAATGACTTACAAACGTAATGCAAAGAGGGTTTAATATTTAAACTTTAGAAAAAGTTATTTAGTTTTTTTTTTTTTGCAAACTTTACAATATCATTTAAGCTACATCTCATTAGATAATATCACATAAACAAAGAAATGCAGATTTTGTATTGGAAAAAAGTCCTCTATTGCCTGTTGCAGATTTTGAATTTATCCTGACAGAATGTGAAGAAGTTTCGCATTGGTTTGCTAGTTTATTTTTCAAGTATATTGTTTTTATTATTATTATTATTGTTGTTTACTTTTCTGTTTCTTTTATTTATTTTTCTTTTTAATTCAAATTTATATTTTTCTGTTATTTATTTTTCAAGCCTTCTTTGCAGTTCAAAAAAAGATGCTGTTTTCTGCAATATTATCGAGAATTAAGATTGAAAAAAAATTTCAACGATATGACAATTACTACCTTGTGATATTTATAAAGAAAAATTATGTACCAAAAGACTCAAACTTTGGGCATGCTATAGATTTCAATCTTTCCTTTTTTTGTGGAAGTATAATTATCATCTTGGAAATGCTGGGAGCGTATCCTGTACATTATACTCGATGCCATACTGAGCAGCGATTCCAGATTACAAGCTGAGATCCATTCTTTACAACTGTTAAGCATATTTATTGATATATTAAGTATATTTTTATCATGTTTAGTTTATTTTTTTTATCAAGCCTAATCTTATAGTTAAGTTTTTTTCCAGTTACTTCAAAGATTTTTATTGCATGTTAAATAATAACTCATTTAGAGCAGCGGTTCCCAACCTTTTTGATTGTGCGGACCTGTTACGTAAAAAATATTTTGAGGCTCGCAAGTAAAAAAAAAAAAAA
>BGPR01004645.1:55978-107682 GCA_013235015.1 Araneus ventricosus | reverse complement strand
ACATTGTGATAAAGTACATGAAATAGGAAAAGTGAATAGAAAACATGACAAGCAGAGGTTGTTCGGCAAAGCTAATTATTCCACACGATGAATTACCGTGTGATAAAGTGCTTGAAACAAGAAAGTTGAATCTAAAACATGACAAGCAGAGGTTGTTCGGCAAGGCTAACTCGATGTAATGACAAATTCATTATTCGAAAGTTTGTGAATGTGCACGTCTGATATAAAAATTTATAAGGAAATGAATAAGAAAATTTCCCCTCAATTTTAAAACGAGTTCTGAATTTAAAACGAGTTTTAAACTTCAAAATGAATCTTAAGATCAGATGGCTTGCGAAGCGCCATTAGAAGAATTTTTGTTAAAAGTGCAAAGGAAACGAAAGCTCAGATTTTCCCTTTACGGAGATCAATCTCTACTAATAATAAAGGTGTGTGTGTGTGTGTGTGTGTGTGTGTGTGTGTGTGTGTGTGTGTGGCTGTGTGTGTGTGTGTGTGTGTGTGTGTGTGTGTGTGTGTGTGTGTGTGTGTGTGTGTGTGTGTGTGTGTGTGTGTGTGTGTGTGTGTGTGTGTGTGTGTGTGTGTGTGTGTGTGTGTGTGTTGGCGCTCTACAAGGCAGACCACTGGACCACGAAATGTGCTAAATATACTTTGGAGGCAGAAGATACTGCACCTCCGGAGCCCTTTTTAAATTTAATTAATTACAAATTAAGCAGAGAATTTTCGGTGTTTTTCCTTAATAACTTCCGAACATATTACTTCACAAAAATGATTTTAGACCATCTGAAAGTGCAAAAAATTACCTTTCAAGCATGATATCCAATTAAGTTGCCTTTTCAATGATAAATAAATCTGACGTTTCATCTGGAATCATCCTTTGTTTGCAGACAGAACAATTTCATTTTTTTGGTTCCGATGAGGCGCATGCAATGATATGAAGAAAGAAAACTAGGAATATACTACTTTAATCCCAAGAACTTAACTGGAACAGCAAGCATGGATTTGAAGAAGACTCTCTTTGTGTGGAGGTGCATGTCAGCAACAGGTCTAGGTAATTTTATTTTTTTGAAGTTGTTACATTATACTGGTTAAGGTGAAGATAATATTGATACAGTTTGTGGTGTTACAACAGTTCTGTTCACTACTTTTCTCATAAATATTTATTGATTTTAGTATTAAAATCATCAGTCTGAATAAAATAATTTAAGTAAAGCCACAGCCACCATCTCTTATCAAAATAAGAAAAGCATATTTTTTCAGTCATGTTCAGCCTTGGTAAGGTCTCAGCTCAAGGGCTCAGGTTCGAAACCTGATTCCACCAACGATCCACCATGTATGTGAGACTGGTCCACGTCAAATCTGACTTCGAGAAGGTCCAGCAGTCTTTCAGCTGGTGCGTTGCGAAAGTTTGGAGATGAGTACCACATCAGGTGTCTTTCTCGCCATCTAACCACAGTTGAAAATTATGGGGTCTATCCCAAAATACACCTCATTTTATCTTCCAGGCAGAGGATGCCTAATACGGTAGACCTCGAGAATCTAACTAGTGGGGCTCACCTCTGCTCGGATTTCGGATAATTTCGGATTATCCCGGAAATTCGGTAAAATATCTTAATATACCAAATGCAGCCAGAGTTTGGCTTTGAGCTCTATAAAGAGTTTGAAAATAGATGAGGCGATTCGCATGCACGGGCGGTTCGTGCATAGGGACTGCGGTAATGCAGCACCCCCAACTTTTCCCATTATTTAAATTTAATCGATTTATATTATTTCTCATTTAATATTTAAAATCTATCAACGATCTAACCAAATTTTACATTTAAACGATTTCGATCTTAAATAAATCCCGGTAAAACTGGTTCCTATCTTATTATTTTCGCTAGCCGAAGATTATGCGCAAGAAAAGGAACTACAAAGTAATTTAGACAATGAGTTGCAGCCACCGAATTCCGCCTGCGCGCATGCGTAGTTACAGAGCATAAAGCTTTCCCTTCCTTCACCTATCACGTTTTCAAGTTGAAGGGGAACTGTGAGATCCACCCAGCACCAGACTAAGGTAGAAAAGGAGTTTCAGACATTTTTTCCGCAGAGGGAAATTTTTCTGACAAAACTTTGAAAATAAGTGAAAACTAAAGAATAATTAATTATTAATCTCTACTAATAATAAAGATGAATGTATATCTGTTGACGGTCTACAGAACAGATCGTTGAGCCTATAGCTACCACATTTTGGTACAGGTATACTTTGGAGAGTGAGAATGTGCACCTCAGGGCCATTTTTTTCAATTTTTTTATTCAAATTTTAATTATTTAAAATTAAGCAAATTTTGACCGTTTCGACCATATTTTCGTGAATAACTTCCCGAAAGAATATCATGAAAATTATTTTTATACCAATTTGGGATGCAAACAATTATCTTTCCAATGATATTAGTATGAGTACTGTACAATAATTACTTTTAATTTTACGAGGTTTAAAATTGTCATTAGCTGCGATCAAGATCGCTCAAGGGAGACGTATTTCTCTTCGACTAAAGGTAGGGAGAGAAGGGCGGGAGCAAACAGGTCATGAGCCCAGCTAAAAAAGATAATTCGATTGCCTCCAGATCCCGGGGTGGAGGGGGGCACTAGTTAAGCGGTCATTTGTCAACAATGAAAGAGCAGCCGTTGTTGGTCATTTGCGATTAGAAGGAAAGGATTTAAAAAGCTCATCTCGCAATCAATAGAGGAAAATAGCGGTTTGAAGCAACAGGAATGAGTTTCTGAATTAAGTATAAAACCTTTAATGTCAAAGATAAAGGTGATATTTTAAAATTCATTAAATTGATTAATTTCCGCCCAAATTTTTTTGTACACTTCTTGCGTAATGCAGAAAAATTATCCAAATGTAATTACTTTCTGATGTATTACACAAAATGACTGATTAAAATGTTGACATGAATGCAGATCAATACTTTTACGGGTGAACAGTAATGTAGTTTGCAATTACGATTAAAGAGATCTGTTTTGTTTATAAGGAATAATAGAAGTAAAGTCGGATACAAGAAAAGAACCTTTGGTTAAATGTATATAGCAATTTGAAGTTACAAATTACTTTGTTAAAGAGACAGAAATATAAATTTTGAATTATATTCCTTCCATTTTGAAGTATATTCCTAGTCTCCAGGCGTGGTTATAAATAAAATTTTAATTGAAAAGTTTTTATATTATTAAATTTAGATGAAATTTCTTGCAATCGAAGGATTTTTCGATATTTTAATTATAAATGCTGAGGAGAAATTTTCTGTGATACAAATGGTTTCAAAATTTTCGCAACTCTCCAATATTCTGTTCCATCCTATTTAAGTTCTCTATTCTTCGTTTAAGAAGCCACGATTTCGAATAAAACGCGCTAAGCTTCAAGGAACAGAATTTCTGAAAGAATATTGATAACTGTATTCCCATTTTAAAATATCACAGTTCACCTACAGATATATGTAATAGAATAAATTACTTTTTTTTTTCATCTTGGCAATTCCGTTTACTACATACTACATCAGAACTTGAAGTCTGCCTTTTAACATTAAAAAAAATGATAAAATATTTTCTGTTGCACACACAATATAAGATGGGATAGGTTATATGTAACTGTTTTAATTTCAAAGAGTAAAACTTTTTTTAATCGTCATGTAAAGTATCAAGATCAGTGTTTTAATCTTTTTTGCTGGAAACAAAACGAGAGAAAAATGGGGTTTGTTTTAAGTAATTTTAATGATACTAATAAATAATATCACTTGATACTTATTTTTTATATGACTAAACCATAGCATTTTCTTGTTAATTGATAAGAAAATTATTTTATCTGTCATTTATTTTCAGCCGCAGCTGTGTGAATGCTTATAAATGTAGTAAGGAATATAGGAAAAAGAAATGGGAAACAAATTTTGAATTTTAATTTTATTAAAATACTTACTATTAAGAAGAGAAAAAATTTTAAAAAAGAGACACATTCATTGAATGTAACCATTCAAAGTTAATGAGAAAAGAACAAAAATGTAAGTAGTACAAATATTCATCAATACATAGTGAAGGATTAAAAATTACAGCACCTCAAGATTACATAGCACGAGCGCAGTTCTCATTGTACAATGGAACCGTAGGCAAACAAATTCACCTTGAGCTAGAGTGATTCACGGTTACTATGACAACGTGCGCGAAAAAACCTACCACCCAGTCAGGAGTCTGTTCACTTCACTGATCTTGTATGCTTTACTCATCGAAGCCTGTCATTGTTGCGTTGTGTTGTTGATCGTGTGGAAGTGTGTGTCATGTGAATGAATGGACCTTATGCACCGTTTGGGTTCGAGTGAGAAAAACGGCTGTGAAGGAATAAACAAAACGATCCGCCTATAAGTGACTCAGAAAGTAAAAGCAGTTCTGAGTCAGCTGTTTAGACTAATGGCTGCCGCCGGCAGGTCACGTGTCGGAGGATGTTACGTCACATGCATAAGGTCATTAATTCTTGTTTGAAGTACAGTATCACTGTTTCAACACGACACTGTTTCCATAGTCAGAATAAAGATCAAGATATTCGCGAGGAAATTGAAGAAGACGCCTTGAAAGATTTTTGTATCGCACGCAGACGCTGCTATTGCACGCTTGAACTGGGGCTACGCTACGTGGAACAGCATGCTGCCCGCTACACCGACAGACGTGATGTTTATGCGACGCTGGCGCAACGTTGCATCGTCAGGCAGGTTTCCCAATTAGTACAAGATATTTTACGATATCTCTACGATGTTGTCACGATATTCTGAATGCCGCACAACACCATAAAGATATCGCACCCTAGTAACTTTAAGATGCTTTGCAATATTCAGACGATATATTTACGATGTTGTGCGGCTTTCCAGGATATCGTAGCAGCATCGTGGGGCTATCGTAAATATCTTATGCTAATAGGATATCTCACGATATTTGCCACACGATATTCTGAATGCCGCACAACATCCGTAAGATATCGTATCTTAGTAGCACAAGATGCTCTGCAATATTCAGACGATATATTTACGATGTTGTGCGGCTTTCAGAATATCATAGCAGCATCATTGGAGATATCGTAAATATCTTATGCTAATAGGATATGGATATTGTAGAGGCATCTTGTACTAATAGTATTATTTCCTTACGACTTAAAAATAACTGATTTTTTTCTATTATTTAAGTGCTGTATTCATTCTTAGATACCAATTCAAATGTTTCTTTTAAATTAGGAATAAACACTAGCTTTGTTTCTGATCCGTAATTGTTATTTTCTCATTTTTTGCATTGGCGTAGCTAGGTAAATAGCGCCTGGGTCATTATGATTTTTGCCCTCCCTCGTCATCATGATATGTAGCAGCTTGTGTAAACTAGGGATGACAGATATTTGATGAACTGTTATTTACTACGCAATACCGGTAGATACTACTGTCAACCAGCGGAAGTGTTCTCTAAACTTTTCTCGTATACTTCTCCGAAAAGGTGCTGCCTCCCCAGTGGATAAAAAATTCGACCTATTGCTTAAGGATCAATGGCTATCAGAAAAAATGGGTAAAGATCAAATGCAAAGGATGCGTTCCGTTTAAATGCGTACCGATTTCTACTCTTGCTGGCTCAGGACAAGTCGCATAATCCTTCGCGTGCACAGATTGCTACCAGTACGCATGCGCATGGAGAATCGGATGTATGTAAAAAAAGCGCCAAGCAGGAGTCAATAAATATTGTGTACAGAAGATTGCGTCCGAGTACGCATGCGCGTGGAGATATAGTTCGTTGAATGCGATTATACAGACAGACAGACAGTCACCCGTTGACGGATTTAGCCCAAAATTTTATGGACCTAGGTAGCGGCTTGAAATAGGAGGGTGTGTGAAATTCTATCCATCTAACTTTTCAAGTTTTTTGAGTTATAGCGTTCACATGACCACGGACATACAGTCAAGTAGACTTCCCTTTAACAGTTTTGTCCAAAAAATTTGAGGAGAAACCACCACAAATTATGTGTCAAGTTTACATACCAAATTTCATCCCCGTAGCTCTAATAGTTTTCGAGTTAACGTGTTCACAGACACACACACAGACAGACATAATTCCAAAATTGTGTTTTCGGGCTCCAAGGAGGTCTAAAACGTGGAGATTCGTCAAAATCTCGAGTTCAGATTTTTGACGATTACAATACTTTCTCTTTATTGTACTTCGTATACGAGAAAGTAAAAAGTTGTGATTCAATCGTAGTAATTAAATTTGCGTAAAGCATTTTCGCGTTTTAAAAAAAATCATTTCTTTTTAATATCCTTTGCAGTTTAGTAGTTCTATCTTCTGTCAACAAATGGCGCCATAGAGCTCATTTTTTCGGTGCTTAGAAAGAAGATTGTTCTTTAGGTCACGCTTCCCCTATCGCAGTTTCATTGATATTTCCTGTGAGTCACCTTTCTTGTTGAGATATGCGTTTTCGAATGATTGCAGCTCTTGGCCTTAACGATGAGATGTCGCTATAATCGTTCACATCATAATTGTCAACAAATATTCACAGGGAAACTTAGTTAGCTACGATCGGAACAGAAAATGATCAGTTGTGATTCACTGGAAAGGAATTTCGGACAGTGAATTTATGTTGAGTGTTAGCTTCCGTGCCTGATAGGAATATTGTAGTTAACTTAATTTCATAAGAAAATTTCTTTTAAATGTACTTTTTTTATGCAGGCGCCATCCCCAATAGCACAACAATATTGTAAAATATTTTAGGTAATAATTGAACAATATTGTGAATATCGAGGAATACCGAAAGCTATTTCTAAATTTTAAAAGTTTTATAAACTTAAAATTTTGGCACAAGTAATATAATAATTTTAGCTTAATAATTCATGTTAATTAAGATTCTATTTCAAAAAATTCCATGGATTTTTTTCTACAAGACATGAACACTGGATAACACGGTGAAAACAATATTGAAAATTCTGTGTCCCAGAACGTTGATCAGTAGTGGTGACAATATTGAAAATTCTATATTCCACAACGTTCATCAATGTGGTGACAATATTGTAAATTCTGCATTTGACAATATAACACAACGTTTTATTATTCGGGTTTTTTTAATCCTTAGTGACTATGCGACTTGAATATGTTTGAATATATCTGGTTTGATTCTTTTCTCTGTTAAAAAAAAAAATCCGATTTTTAATAAAATTTCCTAGACCGTCTTCCTTTTTTCATTAATTCAATAACCCCCGTAGCACAGAAATATTATATAATAGTTGCTGTGTTGTAATGTATGAACACTGAGTATAGCAACAAAGTATTGTATTGTATGTATCAGTATTTCCGAGAAACTAAATTTTTCACAAATAATATAAAAGCAACGTTTTTTATAAAAAATCTTCATTTAACTCAAGGATATCACTCGATTGGAGGTTTTATTTCCGAAAAACTCCACTGGAACAGGTATTCTTTTAAGATGCTGAATATTATATCATATACTAAACAATACAGTAAATGCAATATTTTAAATTCTATATTAATCGATGTTATCAGTATTTTAAGGTGAAGTTATTCTTACTGTCAGCAGATGGCAGCATGATCATACAGTAATACTACATTTATCAGCACTGCTCAATATTTTCCCAAGTTGAAAGGTTATTCTCGTCAGCAGATGGCAGCATGATCATACTGTAACGCACATTTATCAGCGTTGAATAGTATGTCCGAAAAGTATTTTAAAATGTTCATTTGAATAATAATATTTTTTGAAATCATTTAGTTTTACTGTATATAAAGGCGGGACAGATTCAGCTAAGTAAGCTAACCATAGGAAAGCTCTCACATATGTATCTATTGATCTGTGAAAAAAAATTTCGAGTGTTATTCTCATCGTAAAAATATGCACATGATTTATTGTTGCGATTCTTGTATTTATTTTCAATCCAAAAAATGTAATTATAAATGATAAAGGCTCTCGTAATACATTGAAAGAGGAATAAATAAATTTCAAAATTATTTTAAAGCCTTTCAAACTTATTATTATTATTACTTTTAAACCGCTATTTATTAAATTAGCAAACTTAGAATATAATACCTAAAATTGCTTCCTCTTTGACTTCAAATTTCATTTTGAAATCAGTATAACGATTAAAGATAATTTAATTTAAGACTATTCAAATAATAATTGTGATTGGTAAGCAAGAATTTGAATTTAGTCGAACTCTGTAACTACATTTTGTATCATCATTTACGCGCTCTGATGCAAGTTTAGCTGGTCCAGTGGTAACGTGCAGTTTAGTAAACAAAAAAAAGGTCGGTTTCCAGTGGCGGATTTTGACGATATGAGACCGAGAACAAGGTATTTTGAGGCCCCCTCCTAAAAAAAACCTATATTGATACAAATGTGTAACTTAAAATAACTTACTTATGCTTTTAATTCTAGGTCTATGTTTATCTTCGTCATTCAGTTTGAAGCTAATTCTTGTATTATTTATCTGATTTCTAACATTCTTATTTTCCTCATTTTACAAAAAGAATATATACTATCTGATCAAAATATCCGGACACTTTTCAGTTTCATTTTAAATTTCTCCGGAAAAGCTAAACCAGTTGTTCTCGAATTTTTTACCATGTCAGAATGGACTCTAATTTCACATTTTACAGTGAATATTCGTGCACTGAGCAGTGCAGGGGCGGGGCCATCAAAAAAAGGGATGAAGCGGGAAATGGGTTTGACCAATCCTGTTTCTGAAAGCTGATAATGTGTGCAACTTTCATCCAACGGTTATGTTTGATGTACATAATATTTACATGCATTTTCCTTAAACACAGCATAAATATTCAGGGAAGATAAGGTTTCTTAAAAATTCCAAATTCTTTCCCTTGTTTTTGCTTATAACATGCAGTGTTTTCCTGGAAATTATTAGGCTTTTACAGAAAAAGTGACAATATGTTAGAAGGCATTGTGTAAAACTTTGGAATAAATACTTTTAATATTAAATATGAGTGTTAGCAGTAAATAAATGTTTACTGCGTAAAGATATAGCGTAATTTTCTTTCACAGCTTCAAAGCCAAGATATATTAGGACAACTTATAGAAAAATTCCAGTCGAATACAAAGTAACATTTAGAAAGATATAGGCACTGCAATTGAACAAATTTCTGCTGCTTCTTTTCTAAGAGAAACAAATGATGAGGTTTATCCACAAACTAATATTTTTTATTTCGGTCCGCGATGGCATTTAGAGGACTGACCAGAAATAGATGAAGAGAAAAGAATCTGGCCTACCCGTTCAGAAAACTGATCGGTTTACAAATTTCATCAATTGTTTCGTTTAATAAGTACATTGTAGGTGCATTTTCAATAAAGTAACAAATTATATTCTGGAAGATATAAAATTTCTTAAAATCTTAAATTTTCCGCATGTTGTTTTTTGCTTATAACATGCAGAGTTTTCCATCAATTTACAGAATACTTGACAATGTGTTGCAAGATGTTCCGATAAAATTTGAAGTTAATACTATGAATATTAGGTAAATATAGTATTTGCAGTAATAGTTTTTACTGCACATGTGCGAACATAGCGTAAATTTTTCTTTCAAAACTTTCAAAACCTAGATATATAGGGCAACTTATATGAAAATTCCAGTTGAGTACCGTTAAAATTCATAAAGATATCGGCATTGCATTGGTGGGAATTTTACTTACACTCTAAGAAGAAGCTAAGCAGATAGTAGACATAGTTTACAGCAAAGTTGCAGCGATCTTTACTCTGCAAAATCTGCAAGCTTACCGTAAGTTTGACTTACGGCAAGGTGCAAGCGAAATAAGTTAATACCAAACGGTTAGTCTACAAGTCGAACTTGCCGCAAGCTTAATGCGCCAGACTCGTATTGCAAACTATAGCAAAAACAGAGTACGCAAACAAACCTCAGTTCGAAACCCCGACAACTCATTTCTTAGCCAGACCCTTAGCTACTCAGCCAGCGGAACTCTGATAGAGAGATGGTTGCACTAATGAATCGGTGCATCTACACAATTTATTTTAAACTGTTTTCTTGATTTCATTAATTTTTTTAAATTTGAGTCAAAGAGAGAGCGATCTTCGCTAATAACTACTTTGCTAGTAGAATAAATTATGAAATTAGGGTTCAAAGTAATTACTGTGTTAAAAATATGGGACAAATGTAGAAGTTATTATTTTTCAAGAAATATTGACAATTTTTTTAAAATTTTAATTTTATTTGAACGTTGAAATTTCAACATTTAGAAAAGGCGATATATAGTTTTCTTTTAGTGCGAGTTCTATATTTAGTAAAAGATGGAGAATTTTCAAGAATTTTTTATAAAACATCTAGTTAGTTTTTTTACAAATTATCATTGATTTATTGAATTAATAAAAAGATGAACGGTCTACGAGATATAATAAAATCGGGACGTTTTTTTTAAAACAGAGACAATGATCAAAACCAGATATCTGTAGCCAAGGCGTGGTGTGTAAGTGTGATGTATCAACTTTGCAGAAAAAATTGTTTTGCAATTGTGGTGTGAAGTTTGTCATAACAATTCACAGCAAACTTGTTTTACAAGTGGAGTAGGTCGTTACGCTTTTTTTTTACTTTTAGCCAGGAAGTTTGCTGCAATGTTGCCGCATCAAGTTTGTAATGACAAGAAGCTAATATCAAGAAAATCACACTTGCTGCAAAATTAACTGCGTGCTATCTGAAGGAAATGATAGAGGTGGTTCACAAATGATACTTTAAAAAAAATTGAATCTACCAATGGTCATCGACGAACTACAATCTAAGTAATGTATTTATTAAGCGACTTATTTCCCCCAATGATTCATTTTTATTGTTTTCCAGTTCGCATTAATTTTTTAAAGCAAACAGGTGGAACTTATCAGTGAGGAGAGGATTATACTAGAAACAAGACTGTAACTGCGTAAAATCATCGTCGGCTTAGCAAGCCATGTTTCTAGCATAGATTTTGGGAGCCCCTAGCGTCTGGAGGCACGAGGCGACCGCCTCTAACGCCTGTGCGGAAATCCGCCACTGCCGGTTTCAAAGCTCGCTGTATGTAGAGGTGTTCAAAAATTCACAAAGGTTACCCATAAGTTCAGTATTTAGGAATTAAGTGATTAATATTTTTCCATGCTTCTAAAGTGTATTTTAAAAATATTCAGTATATTGTTATATTATTCAATATTATATAATATTATTCAGAATAGTACAATATTATTTAATATAGTATAATATTATACAGTATTATATGACATTATCCAATATTATGAAAAAAAACATTGTACTGTATTGAAAAAGTCTTACGTTTAACACTGTTTCAATATTGGGAAAAATATTGTACAGTATTACTTTTTCGAATTTTATGATATAAGACAATAAATATTATGTGCTACCTGGGAAGTCAATGATAAACTGAAAAAACCAATTATGTATTTTCATAAAAAATATTACTTTTGAAAAATTCTCCATCCCAACTTTTACGAAATACAAAACGTGGTCTAAATTATCCTGTTTAATCAAATGATCAGTTGAGCAACTTGCACTTTAAAGAAAACTATATATCACCTTTTTCTTAATGTTGAATTTTAACGTTTATAAACAAAATTAAACCCTTAAAACAGTCAATAATTGTTGTGTCTATATTTTTTTTAACAGCTATTAATTTGAACAATAATTTCTTAATTTATTCCACTAGCAAAACTTAGTTACTAACGAACATCGCTCTCTCTTGGACTTCAAATCATATTCTCAACTTAAAATTATAAAATGTTGGTAAATCAAAGACAATTTCAAAATAATATGTGGAGACGCACGATATATTTACGGGTCTATTCTGGTACCCAGGGTTGGGTTGGGAGACGTCACTTTTCCGCACGTTAACAGCGGGAAAGTGACGTCTCTAACAACTTCAAGGCTCTCCAAATAGACCCATAGTATCAAGCCAATCTGTTTTTTAGCGCAATCTATCCGTCATTATTCCAAGATCCTTGGTTGAGTGATTAAGGGGATCTATTCTGGTATCAGGATGAACCCTAAGGCGGCAGGTTTTGACAGTAACACCGAGTAGCAAAGTAAGTTGTCGGGGTTCGATTCCAAGGCTCGTATGTGTAACAAATGTGATATAAAATAATCAAACGATGCGGAATGGAAGCAATTTTTTAAATCTCTAATAAGTAATTAGGTTTAATATTAGAAATATTTATAATTTTGGGAAATAAATAGTACATTATTGAAACTACGTTGAACTATATTGTATAATATCGATCAATATTTATCAAGTATTGAAACCCAATATTGAGCAATATGGGAAAAGTCTTACATTTTCCACTGTTACAATATTTGAACCCGTATCATACAATAATGATTTTTCGAATTTTATAATATTGAACAATATAGTGTGCTACATGGGTCTATTGACAGTATATAGACTAAACTTACAACGACTTTAGCATAAAGTATAATAAAACAAATGACATTTTTATTTCATTTTTTCAAAACATATTACATACATTAATAGAGCTTTAAGAAAATTCAAAGTGTGATTGAAATCACACTTATTTAGAACAGATATTTTAAAAATTTACAATAGCAAAAATATTTGTTATTAAAGTATCGTGGATTATGCATCCCTAGTCCCAGATAGCAATTTTAGTTTGCAGCAAACTTGCATTGCAAATCTGCAAGCTTGCAACAAGTTTGACACGACAAGGTGCAAGTGTGAAACAAGTTTGCAGCAAGTTAACAACCGAAGTCATGTGGGACCCGACTTGTAAGCTTGCATTGCAAACTCATTGATATAGCAAAAGCAGAGTACGGAGCAAGACCGGGATAGAACTCACTTGATCTACGGTTCCAAGCAGACGCGCTAACCATTCGGCCAGTTAAACTCTTGGGAAGATAGATTTCCTTAATACATCTTCGATTCGATTCGTACTGATTTATTTTAAGCCTGTGATTTCATTAATTTTGAGTTGAGAATATGAATTGAAGTCAAAAGGCGGTTTTCACTGTAACTACGTTTTGCTTAGTAAAACCATTATGAAATTGGGGATTAAAGTAACTTTACTTTAAAATGGGACAAAATGTATAGGGTATTATTTTCAACAAACATTGACTGTTTTCGGACAATTTTGTTTATAAACGTTAAAATTTTCAACATTAAAGAAAAAAAGGCGATAAAGTTTTTTTAAAGTAAAAACTTTTCGTAAAAAGATGGGAAATGTTTCAAAATTTTTTATAAAAAGTTAGTTTTACAAATTATCATTGATTTGTAAGATTAATAAAAAGGACGGTCTATAGTCCAAGACAACTCAAGAATGTTATATAGTGGGAAATATGGATGGTATTCTTCCGCCAAATGAAATAGTCCTGCAATTATTCTAATGTATTTTAAAGTAGTGACATATTTCCAGCAAATTTTGCTTTAAATAGCAAAACAAATACTACTCTGGCAAAATCTATTTTCAAAACGTGTGTTATTTAATTTCTAAAAATTTTTTTTTCACTTTGTTGGAAGCGAGGACCAAGATGACCTTGGGGCATTCGGGGAAGCTTTTTTTCTCTGTCTCTTCCGGAGCTCACATTTGGCGAATAATCCCTCTTGAATTATTGACAGCACTGTAACACAGCATATTATTTGCATTTTAAATGTTTGGCTCAATCTGTTTAATATAAAATTAAATGGTAAACTCGAGATTTAATGGATTCATTTGTGCGCAAGTTTATCAAAAAAATGTTTGCATACAATGAAAAAAATATTATAAGAGTGCTAAGAGAAAAATATTTAAAATAGATATGAAGCTTTCGGTTAAAATAACATATGATATAAAACATTCAATATTTACATACCTTAACTTCTCAAACTCCGTATTAAGAAGAGTGAAAAAAAGTTTACTGAATATAAAATTTGAGTTGTAATTCGATTTATTATTCGAGCATTATTCATTGTAAAATATTTTAGTTTTTTTATTAAATTTCCTTTTAATTATTAAAAAAATTTATGCATCCTTTATTTCAAGATAACAATATAAAAGCATGGGGTTGGTGTAATCAATTTCTTTTTTTGCGCTAAGATCTTCCGCTGTATACAATTTTAAATATAGTGTCAGTGTCTACTATTGATATTTCTCAGGCTTCCTTTAATTAATAATGCAAATTTATGTACTTAAAACAATGTAATAGTAAAAAAAAATCGATCAAAGCATACTTTCTCTTTTGCTGAGACGACACGTTGTGGCGCACACAAAGCAGAAAATACTTCTGGTTGTTGGCGAATTCTAATAGGAAGTAACCCCAAAACGCGTGAGAAACACCAACTACGTCGTTCATCCAGATTGCATGCCGGAAGCATAGCGTAATCTCTGTTAGTTTCTTGGCGCATCTTTGAGTATAGGAGATGCTATTAAAATCTGATGTTTTCATTAAAACAGACACAAAGCTAGTATCTCTTTTGTGCTATCTTTGGATCAAGCTTGTTTTGCAAACTTGCATTGCAAGGAGGTGGCGCTAATTGTCGGCGAACTTACCTAAGTTCGCTTCAAGCTTGACGCGTCAAATTGCGATGACAAGGTAATATCAAGTCAAAATCAAAAACACTGCCGACTTACGTGCTATCTGGGGTGTAAACAGGACCGGAGGATGGTATTTTTCGCCCCCTCTCGTATTGCCTTGAAAAAGTGAGCATAAATGCATTATTTTTGTCACCTGGCCCAGTCACCGTAGCGAGGGCAAACCCGGAGAACAATATATATATATATATATATATATATATATATACTCTATATATATTACCCCAATCTTCATCAGTGGCTTAGCAGAATAAATGACACGCGGAATAAGAACTATTTTTATGCTCATAATATTTTGCTTTAAACAATAACGCAGTAATGTTTTTTGATTCCATGGCGCCCCATAAAACTGGCACCTAGGGCTACCCCCCTCACCTCTGGGCCGCTACGCCGCATTTTGAATGGGAAATTTTTCCAAGAAGATTAAAAAAAAAAGGTGTTCGAATTATCCGAACTTTCGGATTCATGGGTCGGATCACCGAGCTTCCACTGTATAAAGTGTATCTGAGTTGTACGATGTCTAGTTTATGAGTGAACGTGATATATATTTTTAATTTGTTAACTCAAAGGCACTTTTACTTCTGCCATACAAATTTTCTAAGAAAACAAACAGTACAGTTCTCACTCCACGTGCTGAAATTTCGAGAATATAAAGACTTGTAATGGTTCCATCTATGAAAGTTGATGTAGTTGTAAAGACGGAATAACTTATTTTTAGGTTCGTAGTTTCGTTTGTTGTTTAATGAATAGATAATCAGAGGCCAAGATACACATTGGCTTTATTTTTTTTCCCTTGGTATCAGGGTTGTATGGAGTGGAGTCGGAACGCTTGTCTGACATCGCTTTTTTTTTTCTCACGAGAAATAAATAAGGGAAAAAAATGTGAAAACATTAAAACCAGTGCGATTTTTTTGTCACCCAGGTTAGAGCGTTCGGGCACTGCTTATTTGCCACTACACCACTGTTTGGTATGTAGTAGAATTTCTTGACCCTGTTGTTGTTAACAGCGCATTTTACTATGGCTGTAGCTGACATCTTATATAGGTTGGAAAATTAGCTTTATTTACTTGGTGCCATTTATTTTTACTTTGTCACTTTCGACATGATTGTTTGCTGAAGTTGTATTTTAACTACTGAGCAGCAAGAAGCAAATGAACAGTAATTGCAATTTATGTATCTCTGTGTATTAGAGTAGCTCAAAATTTATGCACCGATGAGACCATTAAAATGTGCTTTTCATGTATGATAGGTTGAAATTGACAAAACAATCTCTTTATAGTGGGGAATCCTTTTGTCCATTGACAACAGGGTCTTCATCACTATGAAGAGACGATCTCATTCAGCTTATTCAGTATTTTTTCTTTGGCCAGTAACACTGGAAGTATATTGCTTTCTTTTCATTGGTTGCCATTTCATTAATTTGTATTATCAGCAGTCAGGGTTGTTGATTTTTTTCAAAAAATCGATTTATTTGATTTAAATTAAGATTTTTTTTTTTATTTTAATGATTTTTTTTTTTAAATTATACAGTGGCTCCCAAAAGTGTTCGTACACTTACGATTTGCAATGAAATAGGGCTCTACCCATGTGAATTAAAAATTAATATTTGAATAGGCATTTAATAATAAGATCTATAAACTGTTCTTAACAAAACTACATGAAATATTTTAAGAACATAGTAAAACTTTTATTTTAAGAAATCAATAATCTAAAAGTAACAAAAATTTTATCTCACAAAGTCTTCATTTACTAGAAATATTTTAGGATAAATTCATAACTTAAATTATCGTCCTGTCCTTTATTTTTATTTTTGCATTATTGGGATTTATAAAATCGTTTGGCTTTAATTTTTGCTTGCTTACACGTAATATTCTATTTATTATTTAAAAAATGGTTCGTGAGTCGTAAAGAAACAACAATAAGCATTCGAAAGTGATTCTTTTCTTCATAGTAGTGAGTAAATCAGTTGAGATAATAATAGCAAGCTAAATTAGTTAATTTATCCCATTCTACAGGGCAATATTATGTGATAAAGCGGCTTTTAAGAAGAAAATGGGATCAACAAAGGTAAGAAAAGGTCGGGCGGCAATGTTAACACAAGCGTGATAAGAGATTTATAATTAGAAAACTGTAGAAAAATCAAGTTTGAAATTGTAAAAAAGTTTCTGCAGGTATTTAATGAAAATTTTCTACTACATTCACCTGAAACTGTTCGACGAGTTCTCAGAGCAGCTGGAGTAAATGGGCGTTCTACCCGTAGAAAATTTTTTGTTAGTACGAAAAAAAGGAAACTCTTGCTTTCCTTCGGAAAGTAAGTCCCTTTCCTTCGCAGTTACGTATGTGGAGGTAGGGGTGCCTTGTGTGGGGTGCATGTCAGCAACAATACGTAACGAATTCGTCGGATGGAATAATTCCATTCCTTCCATATGCCGGAAAGCCATTTTAGGTGGTAAATATAACATTATTGCGAAGCAAATAAGCAAATATAAGAACGAAATAGTATTTTAAACATCACTGCAATGTCAATGTAAAAAAATAGTGGCAGACGATAATTTTAACGAAGGATTTATCCAAAAATACTTTGATATTCGAACATTTTAATGCAAAATGAATTATTATTTTTAAAAAAATTATGCTAAGACTTAGATAGAATGGAATGCAGACGAATGAAAAATAAGTTTAGATTTTTTTTCCCGAATTCAATTCAACTACAGGAATAATAATGCATATTCTTACCAGAAAATACTTGACGACTTCGCTTGGTATTTTTAATAATGTCTTAACTTAGATAATTATTTCAGAAGGTATTCTGTTTTGAACGCATGTACCTTTTTATTGTTGGAAATTATAAAATAAGACAAAGTAGAATCAACTCTTGAGTTTTGAAAACCCATAGATGTAGCGAGTTTAAATTTCACAAGCTAGAGAAATATATTTGATTAATATTTTTAATTTACACGTTTGTTTTTTATTGACCAATTTTTATCCTCCATTTTTCTAATATAAATATTAATAGTACTCCCATATATAAAATTCTATGTTTTTTGAATATAGTCTGCATGAATTCGTCAAAACTGGAGTCCATTTTGTTATGCAGTAAATAAGGTAGTATAATGGAATTAAATTGCAACAAAACAAACAAAATTTAGCGTTGTTAAATTCCTTTGTAAATTTCTTATAATATTCTGTTAAAAAAACCATGAAAATTTGAATGCCCAATTCGTAGGCAGGTTCAAAGAATTACAAAAATGTATAAAAATAATAAATATTTTTTTACTCGTTGCATACATGTTTATATCCTTTGTTGTAACACCGTCCCAAAATAGCCCTCGTGTTGCTTCAAAACGGGACGTTAATATAACTAAATTAAACTAAACCTTTGTTGTAACAATTGAAGCTCTTGAGCGTATCATGCAAGTCTTATTTTTTAATACCATTTTAGGCATTTTCTTATCTGATATTTTTATACATAATAATTTTTTTTTCTTTTGAAAGAAAGAAAAATAAATAAATGTCTGATTGAGGTATTTGCTTCCTGACAGATTCTATAAGTTGATAAATACGACAAAGTAAGTCGGAAAAAGAAAAAAAAACCTTAGTGCCTGAGACATCATTTACTCTCGCTGTTCCACATCCCACTGTGTTTGAAGAGTAGCTTCTAAGATATGAAGTCAGAAATTTTTGTTTGTTCCTACTAATATGTGTAAAGTACACCATGAAAATTTACTCCTAAATTAAGGATTAATCACTGTTGAAGAGAAAAACAACAATATATCTGTTCCTTCTGTCGTTCTAGCTAATAATTTGAAATATCCCTAGTGGGATCTAGAAAAATTATTGGAATATCTCATATTTTTAATTCAAATTTTGTAAAAAATAGTAACCCACACAAATAAATATATAAAACAGTAAATGTTTTCTGTCCAGACAAAAGAAAGGCAAAAAAAAAAAAAAAATTTTTTTTTGAGAAAAGAATACAGCATCGTATTGATTGAAACTAATCCCTCAGTTTTATGAATTTTTAATAAGCTTTATGAGTTTTAACTTACCGATTCCAAATTTTATAGCGTCTCAATCACTGATCGAATAAAAAATGTTTCTTGTGATTCAGTAAGTGTGATATTATACTTTGCTTACTTGACCATTTGTAATTGTAGATGTATTCACATTCAATAACAGTAGAGTAGACGTGATTTTCACAACAATTTTTATCACAAATCAGTTTTACGAGCAATAAAATTATCAATAAAATGGATTAAAACTCATTATGGGAATTTTTTATTTACAAAAACATGTATTTTTCCATGCCTTTTGAATTGGTAGAATCAGTGTCTTCATGAATTATCTTCATTTCTTTAAATTTTTAGAACCATTCATTCATAGATGGCAGCACGAACGAAATTTTCTCGTTCAGTATTTTCAGTGCTTATTTGTTTTTTCCTGAATGGCTATTACTCCGGTCCTTCTGAACGAATTTGGTCTTTATTCCAACCCTAGTTGTCATACCTATAGTCAAGAAAATAATAACTAATAACTCTTAGTAATAATAACTCTTATAAATAACTCTTACACTATATCAAACACGCGACTTACAGAACAAACTCTTGAAGAAACTTTAAATTAAGAACCAAAGTATTTCGCCATTCAGAATTTTACCTCAGAAATTTTTTTCGATATGCTCCAATTGCAGATTTTTCTCGTATCCGAACACGTTCGGAGCACTTTTTAAAAAAAAATTATGAAATAGAAACACCAAAATATGTTTTTTAGATTCGAATTTAATAAAGATTAATATTAGAGCATGATTTTTGAGTATAAATTATTATAAATTTACAAAAATCTTGAATTTCTGCTGCTTTTTAGAGGAAATTCCCAAAAACTTCAAACACGCTAGAGGTCAAACTTTTGTAATAATTCAAATAAAACTAATACTAAAATAAATTACATACTATGGACTAGTGCTTGTACTAGAATCTTAACATTCTTTGTATAAATAAAAATTTTAGAGCTAATCGAACAATCATTATAAGATTTTCAGCAAATTTTTCATGTCATTTTTCAGATAAAAGACCATAATTAAAAAAATATTGTTACAATATACATTATTCCAGTACATTCACTAGAGACACATTTGAAGAAAGTGTTCACAAAATTTCAGAACAATTGAATGTTATCTTGTGTTATCATATTTGAAGTTTGAAAATTATGCATAACATCTAGTTTTGAGAAAAATCAAATTTTAGTTTTGTCACGAGCTTAAATTAAGTATCTAAACTTTTAAAAAAATTCCTAAAAATATACTAACATCATATTAACTTGAAAAAATGCAGTTTAGAAGAATTTTTGACAGGATTCTGTCCTTTAAATGACATCTTCCGGTTAATTAAACGCCCATTTCCGGTTTTCGGTTTGCTATAAAACAATTAATATTTCATCTTCTAATTAAAGTATCGACAAAAGTAAATATGTTTTAGAAAGGTAAATTAATGAACTATCCAAATCATCAAAAATTAAAAAATGGGAATTTTGGTCGAAAATCGACTTTTCAACGTGTTCGGATACCTTAATACCTAAAGTTTTCCCGACATCTACTAATTATAATTTTTTGGAATTAGGGAATGGCAGCCTCTTCCGCTGAAGGTCCCAGTAAAGACATTTCAATAAATCAAGCCCAAAATAATAATTCTTTTGGTAGATTTCTATTGCATGGTAAAAATTTCTTCCATTAACTAGGTAATTGTAGCTCTCAAAGCAAATAATGCTTCTATAACGCCTAATATTATAAGGGTCATCCAGAAAATAAAGACCGTTTAGTTATAAAAGATGAAAAACACAATATTTATTGGAAAAAAATTCTGTTACATACCGGAAGCTTTCTTCACTTCTCCATAATCATCTCCTACATTTAAACATTTGTCGTATCTGTTCAGGAGCTTCAGAATTCCCATGCTATACTCTTCTGCCGCCAGTTCATTAAGCCAGGTGTTCACTGCATTCAAACAAAAGACCGCTCGCGCATTTTCGCAGCGCAGCTCACTTCTTTTTTTGATCATCCACTCTATAGCCCGGATCTTGCTCCTAGCGATTACCATCTTTTCCTTAAGCTGAAAGAATTTCTGGGCGGTAAACGTTTCGGAAGTGATGAAGAGTTGGAGAATGCAGTGACCACCTGGCTTAATGAACTGGCAGCAGAAGAGTATGACATGGGAATTCGGAAGCTCGTGTACAGATACGAAAAATGTTTAAATGTAGGAGGAGATTGCGTAGAGAAGTGAAGGAAGCTTCCGGTATGTAACAGAATTGTTTTTTCCAATAAATATTGTGTTTTTCATTTTGTATAACTAAACGGTCTTTATTTTCTGGATGACCCTCGTATAATAATATAATATAATTTTGTGAACCTTGAAATACCACGAACCTTAAACCGGCCATTCCAGATGGTCAAATAGTAGCTTTTTAAACAATTTTCTCAAATTAAAATTTTTTTAAATTTTTACTTTTTGACAAAATTTACATATAGAAGTACCAAATGAATGCATGAATTGAGCTCATTGGCCAATAGGATGTACCACGAAAAACTTTTTTTTTTGAAAATCAAAATTTTAAATCGATAAAAGATTGTTTCTATGGCCAAATATTTACCAAAAAAAAGTTTTAGCCAATTTCAAAAATATTTATATCTCACGGAATGGGCCTAAAGTTTGACATTTTTTTGTCAAAAACGTACATTTTCAATTAAAAAAATGAAAACAAAAATTTGCTTTCTATTTAAGTACAAAAATGTGAAGTTTAGTACATTAATTAATCGTAAAAAATATATATATATATATATCTGTCATGTAAAATTTAGGTTTCACGAAATTTTCATGAAAACCTTAATTTTTCTGCCAAATTTAGATATAGAAGTACCAAGTGAATGCATGAATTGAGCTCATTGGTCAATAGGATGTATCACGAAAAACTTTTTGTTTGAAATTCAAAATTTTAAGCAGATAAAAAGCTGTTACTATTTTCACATATTTGCCAAAAAAAAGTTTTAGCCAATTTGAAAAACATTTAGATCTCCCGGAAAGGGCCTAAAGTTTGAAATTTTTTTTGTCAAAAACGTACATTTTCAATTAAAAAATGAAAACAAAAATTTGCTTTTCTATTTAAGTACAAAAATGTAAAGTTTAGTAGGTATGTTAATTAATAGTAAAAAAATATTATATGTGTTATGTCGAATTTAGGTTTCCCGAAATTTTCATGAAAACCTTAATTTTTCTGCCAAATTTAGATATAGAAGTACCAAGTGAAAGCATGAATTAAGCTCATTGGTCAATAGGATGTATCACGAAAAACTTTTTGTTTGAAATTCAAAATTTTAAGCCGATAAAAAGCTGTTACTATTTTCACATATTTACCAAAAAAAAAGTTTTAGCCAATTTGAAAAATATTTAGATCTCCCGGAAAGGGCCTAAAGTTTGAAATTTTTTTGTCAGAAACGTACATTTTCAATTAAAAAAATGAAAACAAAAATTTGCTTTCTATTTAAGTACAAAAATGTGAAGTTTAGTACATTAATTAATCGTAAAAAAATATTATATCTGTCATGTAAAATTTAGGTTTCACGAAATTTTCATGAAAACCTTAATTTTTCTGCCAAATTTACATATATAAGTACCAAGTGAATGTATGAATTGTGCTCATTGTATCACGAAAAACTTTTTGTTTGAAATTCAAAATTTTAAGTCGATAAAAAGCTGTTTCTATGGTCACATATTTACCAAAAAAAAGTTTTAGCCAATTTGAAAAATATTTAGATCTCCCGGAAAGGGTCTAAAGTTTGAAATTTTTTTTGTCAAAAACGTACATTTTCAATTAAAAAAATGGAAACAAAAAATTGCTTTCTATTTAAGTACAAAAATGTGAAGTTTAGTAGGTATGTTAATTAATAGTAAAAAAATATTATATCTGTCATGTAAAATTTAGGTTTCCCCGAATTTTCATGAAAACCTTAATTTTTCTTCCAAATACGTATATTTTTTTAATTTTCAACCCATACTTTAGGTTAATAACAATTGTTTTATTTACAGTCTATAAAGCAGTTCAGCTTTTCGAAATAGAGGAGATATCATTTGGTGAAATCGCAAACACAGTAAAACCCCGGTTAACAGAAATGCCTCGGAAATAGCAAATCCAGAAAACGCGTACTGTACTACACGGAAATAATCGGGAAGGCTAGACTTTTTTGCAACTATATTCCCATTTTTTTCCGTTTAAGAATTCCCAAGAAGGTCAGTCATTAATTTTAAAATGGTAAAATTAAAATTAATAGGTATCTCTACTAATGATAAAGGATAATATCTATGTGTGTGTCGGCGCTCTACAGGACAAACCGCAATGCTCAGAGCAACGAAACTTGGCACAAACATACTTTGGAGGGTGGGAATGTGCACCTCGGAGCCTTTTTTTTGAAATTTTAATTAAAATTTTAATTATTTAAAAATTCAGCTAAATTTTAGCGGTTTTTTCTTAACAACTTCCAAAAATATTACAACACAAAAATTATTTTTGCACCATCTGACAATTTTAAAAAATTATCTTTTCAATGATATCAATTAAGTTGTAGTACAATTTTTCTCTAATTTTAATAAATTTTTAAAAATATTTTTTGGCATAATTTACAATACTTTCCATTGTTGGAACGAATTTCAAACCGTTTTCATTGTTTAAAGGAATATTTAATTGCATGTTTCTCTTGCATTGTTGAAAGTTAAGAAAATATCTAACTGGATTTTACTTTCTATTTTTATTTGATCAATTTTTCTGTGAAATCTCTGAAGGAAGTCCTCAAGATAGTAAGTATATAATGAAATAACCCAGTGAACTGAAAGATTAACGTTGCTAAGTTTTAATTCTTTTTATTAGCGTGTTTTAAGCCAATTAGCTTGTTGCTGGACGTAAAATGTATCGAGCCAATTTAATGATGAAATCAAATGCATATTTTACATTAATGTGGACAAGGAACAGAACAAGTGCAAGGCTACGATAAGAATGCGGATTAAATGTCTATAGCTATTTGAAGTTTAAACCTACTTTGTTAAGGGAACCATGAATATAAAATTATGCATAAGATATTCAGTTGAAATTTTATTTCCGGCGATCAAGATGGTCGCCGAAGGCGGCTAGTTAACAATATTAATTACGAGATTGTTTACCTATGCCTGTCAGGAGCAAACAGACATATGGTAAAAATTGCCGTAAAGTGAGATTTAGAACACTTTACTTCATATACATTGATGGAAATTGACGTTTGGGTGATTATGACAGCGGTTAGTATCCAATACTCTCTTATATCAATTTCAATTTGCAAATAATATGTATCGTGACTATGGTCACAAACTTTAAGGATAGGTTAGGCATACAGATACAAATGATTTTTGCAATAGACCATGGAGTCGGAAACGCAAGGAGTGTGGGGAATCAATTTCAGTTTGCAAATAATATGTATCGTGACTATGGTCACAAACTTTAAGGATAGGTTAGGCATACAGACACAAATGATTTTTGCAGTAGAACATGGAGTCGGAAACGTAAAAAGGGTAGGGGATCAATTTCAATTTGCAAATAAAATGTATCGTGACTATGGTCACAAACTTTAAGGGAAGGTTAGGCATACAGAAACAAATGGTTTTTGCAGTAGAACATGGAGTCGAATACGCAAAAAGGTGTGGGGGACCAATTTCAATTTGCAAATAATATGTATCGTGACTATGGTCACAAACTTTAAGGGTAGGTTAGACATACAGACACAAATGATTTTTGCAGTAGAACGTGGAGTCGGAAACGCAAAGAGGGTGGGGTATCATCTTCAATTTGCAAATAATATGTATCGTGACTATGGTCACAAACTTTAAGGGTAGGTTAGGCAGCCTGGCAGATACGATAATAGAAAATAGGATCTCCATCGCTGACAAGAGCAAAAAGTTGGGTGTCTAAAAAGTGCCTTTAAATGTTCGATTGCCTTAACAGTTTGATCAAGCGGATTCTTCACGAACGGCGCAAGTGGGTAAAAGTCACCTGAAGTTCGGGTAGTTTTTACCAAGTTCCCAAAACTCACCAAAATTCTGATGTCGAGTCACTGTTCAATTTATTAATCAACCTCCATCGACGGCAAGAGCAAAACATAGGGGAGGAAAAAAAATTCTGATGCATCAGTGGATTGTCAACCAGCAGAGCAGGCAGTGCATATGGGCATACGTCACCTGAAAGCCACCCTAATAGCTTAGTTCGTGCATTTATTGGACCGACATGAAACATTTTTAACTAATAAAATATTTTCCAACAAACATTATTTTATGTCTTTCCACAATAGAATAAGTATTGACAGCAAGTCAGATTTAAAAATAAATGACATAAAAATGATTCCAAAAAGTGTGATTAATGTAACTGTTTATGCAAAAAATTGCCTAAACGAGGCCAAACCATAAGTGAAAATCTTCTTTGCCATTTATTTATGTAATCGTCTTAACGGCTAAGTATTTTTTACCTAAAGTGTCCATAAATATGCCATAGAGAGTTCCAATGCTTGTAATAATCAGAGTTCGATCCATAACATAGATTTTCCAAAGAGTTAAGCAATTCTTTTGAAGTGAACATTTGTTAGATGCTCATCCGTTTGCAAAGCAAGCGACAGTGAAAAATCTGTAAAACATCCCAAGTTCTCTCTGATAATTCATTAGTTGAGTATGCCCAGAACATTATGAGAAACTGAAGCAACAAACAGAGAATCCATTGATCCACAAATGAATAAAGAATCCATCTACAATGCTAGTTTGGAAAGCCAATCTGTATCCACAAGAAAATGATGATATCATGCTCGTCAGTACTGTAATAAAGATGGGGAAAGAAAGATTTTCATCTATATTTCGAATGTTTCTCGTAGTGTTTCTATAGAGGCTGTTAGATTGCAAAAAAATGCAACTACATCATTTTTAGGCTTTACCAGTACTTTCAAATAATTTAAATCTTCGCCACCAAAGTTTCTTTCGTATCTTGTGGCATCTTTGGCAACTTTTAAATTTCAACGGCAATTTTTTACAGTTTTATTAAATATTTTAATTTTTCATATTTATTTTTCTAGTAATCAACTTAAATATTAATTGCTTTAACTTTTTATGTCATTTCCTTTAATGTTTCAAGATTTATTAAATTATAAATTATTTTATTTAACGGAACTATTTGCTCGCCATTTTGTACGGCGTATGGTTTTTGTGTGTAAAGTGGTTTGAGCATCGCCTGTTTGAGAGAGATTCCTTTGTGTGATTTTTGAATTTGACTGGTCTGTACGCGCAAGAAGTGGGTGCAGCTGCAGGGGCCGAGGGCCGTTAGGCCTCTCGTAGTTTGCCCCTGCAGTTTTTTCCGTTAATCCTAAAAATGAATCCAGTCTGAACTGAAGCTAAATTTATTTACGCTTGTAATTGCGGTTTTTTGTAATCCGTATGTGTTCCTTTAAAAATAAGTTTGCGAAACAACTGTGATGGGAAGGATGAAGGTGTGTTATCCGGCGTATGCTCCAGAACAAACTGAGATATAATGCGCCATTTATAAAGTATAGCAGTGATTGCTTCCTAAAATCGAATTTTCTGTTATATAGTGGCGTAAGGGTGCAAGAACCATATATCTCAACACTGTTCCTGATTAAGTTTCGTGAATCAACTGTGGATCTTTACAAAGCTTGTTCCTGATTAATTTTCTCAAATAACGTGTGGTTCGCTACAAAGATTGCTGTTAGTGTTTTACTATCTTCACCATTTCTGCTTTTTAAGAATGTGAAGTGCCATTTTTGAAAGTTTGTGATGCAAAATATATGTGCAAGAAAGTGTTTCGAGTCGAAAACGAATTAAAGTAAACTTGGTTTTCCAAGCCAAGATTGAATGCAAGTGATAATACAAAATCACGTAATATGTGCTTCCACTGATTCAAGACCCTTTTTTTGTGACACAAAAAGTCTTAATACGTGTAAAGAGTGTGTCCCCAGTGAATTTACGACATATTACAATTTTCTACTGAGAGATCTTTCTTAAATTCAAGTTGTATATTCTTAGTATCTATTTACAATTTTTAAGCCTGCAGCGCTTTTGTAATAATGTATAGCTATATTTTATATTTGTTTTTTTATATTTTGGTCGTGTGCATCATAATTAGATATATCTATTTGTTAATTGTGGTAGTAATTGATTTAATTTAAACAATTGTTAAATAAAAAAATATTTAAATTTAAGAATTTTGGTTTTGCTTTAATCTCTATTTGTGTCAACGCAATGTACTACTTTTGTTTTCAGCTACTTCCACTAGTGGCCAAATATTTTTTAGGGGTCTAAAAAGGTAGGCGCTTAATTAAGTAGAGTAAAAATTTGCTTTTTATTTGTATTTCAAATTTTTAGCACCATTTATTAGAAAGTAATTAACATTAAAATAAATTATAACCTTTGGCACCAATCAAGTTTTAACAGAGGCCGAGCGATTTTTTAAAATTTTCAGGCAAGCAATTCGTTTTAGACTAATAAACCAAACAGTGAAGAAGAACTCCGGTAATCTTACATATGAAGCAATAATAATCTGCAAAAATACGTATGAAGACTGATGTCATAAATAAAAGGAGCATTTCAAAGATTTGGTTTGACAAAAAACGAAATGATGTTTGAATTATCTAGAAACCAGGATTTTTTGCTAAAAATGCATTTTGTATTTTTGTCAAGTTTTGGGATCCGCAACACAATAGCGTACCCCACATGAATGCTACAACTGTCATGAAAATGAAATACACAATATAAGGATATTAACGTAAGAATACGTTCCTCCCATTGGGGTCTAAGGAAGGAATTTGATTCACACGTCAAAATGCCACAAGAAGCATTGTATGAGAGATCCTCTATATCTCAGTAACTGAATATGTTAAAAACATAACTAATATCTTATTTTAGAGATAAAGGGTAACAACGGAAGTTACAATAAAAAAAAAATGAAAATCGGAACTGTAGTTCAGCGACTACTGAGTCGCAAAGGTGGGCAAAAATACGCATGAATTGGTGACGCGATCCTCTATATCTCGGTAACTATATATGTTAAAAACATAACTAATGTCTTATTTTAGAGATAAAGAGTAACAACGGAAGTTACAATAAAAAAATGAAAATCGGAAAAGAGAGTCACGAAAGTAAAGTAGTCCTACGCCTTTAACATCAGCGGCTGCTATTTGTAAAAGACAGCCTCTCATCCTCCCCCCCCCCCTCTTCATAAGTTTTGTGTTGGTAGTTTTTTATATATTTGATCCGCTTCCCTTAAGAGTCTGACCATTTTTCGTCTTTTTCTATAAATCAATACATGCAGAAATATTTTAATGAGAACTACGAAGAGATGAGTGAATTCAGTTTGCTTGTCTAACGAAATAGCCAACCACAAAAACTGAAAAGCAGCTCTTACGCAGAAAATAATTAAAACGATATATTTAGACCATTTCTTGATGAAATGACTAATATTTTGTCTTTGAATATCTTCCCCAATTCTGACATGATGATAGAACTTTTATAAGGTTTGATAGTTCTTGATTTCGCCCAAAGGATTCCATCAGAATTATTTTAGAACGCTTGATTCGTGGAATTTGAACGTTGAATACTTTGTTTCGATTTTCGTCTTGCGAACATTTTCTTAAAATTTCAGGTGTCAAAATTCGGAGACAATTATCAAGTTATAACACTCATAAGCAATTTTATTTCACATTTTTATAAATACGTTTGACATAAAAAAAGTCTTTCTTCCAACCTGAATTTCCCTTGTTCTACATTGGAGATTTTAAACACATTTTGGCAACAGTAAGATTCAATGAATTTTGGAAGCCAGAGCAAACGATTTTTCTCTTTCTCTAATGCAGAACAATTAATTACAATATACTGGTGAAAAGAATAACTTGTCAGCGCAAAGAAAACTCAATTTGAAACTCTATATTGGATTATGTTCGAGTGCATTCATTTTAGAGAGAAAAATCGAAGGTTTAAAAATTGCATAATTTTTTCAGTGATTTTTCCGTTCTCTTTTATGCATTAAAGCTAAAGATAGAGAAGAAAGACAAAATCAATTTTCAATCTTCTGAAATCTTTTAAAAGTTAAAATGACCTTTTTCATGCTCTTATATGAAAAGTCAAAACACGAGAAAAGTTTGTGTAAATTATATCAGGTACATTAGCTATTTTCTCTTCGTTCAATAATATTTTTTTCAGAGATATATTTCTTTTGCATTTGCTGAAAACTGTCAGATCTAAGTAAGGTGTTTTTCTAGTCAAATTCTAATTTCAATTTTCGTCTCATTCATAAACTGTTGAATAGTTGGATTTTGCAATTTCTGGAATAGAATTGTTATTTTATCAATAACTACCTATCGCTACGTTCATTTCGAATGAAAAAAGCTATCCAATGTATGAAATTTATTGATTTTGTATTTGATTTACCTGAATAAAAGGAGTTTTACGAGAGTAGAAAACAGCTTATTTTTGAAAGAGTTATACATTCAGCCATCTAGGTCATGAGCTTTTTAAACAATTATTGTAGGTAGCATTTTGTTAAAAAATGATTCATTTTACTAAAATAAAGTTGTTGAGAAAAGTTATAGAGTAAAAGGCTCCTTCGTGGAAGATGTAAGCGATGCTGCCGCGGCCCTGAAAATCATGACGTAATAGGTACGATTTTAGCCTTTCGCCCTTTTCAATTCTTTTTTTTTTTTGTATTTTGTATTTCCCATTTTTTGTAATTGTGTAACCAGGTTTCCCAAAAGGTGAAAAGCTTGGCATGAGTCGGCAAGAAGGAAAAAATCAAAGAATACATACTGTCCGCTTTCAGATATGGAAATCCTCCGCACTTTTGCGCATGCGCCTGTCGGTTTGGATTTCACCAAAATAGGGGTGAGATGAAAGATTGAGGAGGAGATGTTTACTTTATTCAATTAAAATGATAAATTCGAATTAACATAAAATGCTGCGATTAAAAATAGAATGAATATGAATATCGGGAATGAAAAACTAAAAGAAAATTGCGCGTAACAAAGAATTCCGGAGAATCACTATTCTTGCTCACTGCGTATCACCCCTCTGCGGAATAAAATCGTCTAAATGTTGTAGTCGCTTCTTTCTGAAACGAACAGTACTACGTACATCTTGAGTGGAAAGTAAACATAAATAAAATGCATGGAACCTCATCAACCAGGGGTGAGAATTAAAAGCTGTACAAAAATTTTAAAATGACATATTGCACCCATCTTGAATGAAAGGTAGTAAATGAGAAATAATAAAATGTATAAACATATAGAAACATAGATAATGTGCTTAATAATAAACATAAATATATGATAAATAAATAAGTATAAAGATATAATAAAAATAAATAAACAAAACAGATAACAATAAACAAAACATAATAAAAATAAAAAAAAAAAGTTATTCATAAGTAGTACACCTGTAACTCCCTTGAACAGCGTCGAGGAGCAAGTGGTGCACACAAAACATTACAAAAAACATGGAGTTTGTAATCATAATTTAATTATTGTCGTTTATTAATAATTAATTATTGTTAAATTAAGTTTAATTCAAGCTCATAATTGAGCTTAACGTTTAGCGATTGGTTGTAGTGTCGGTTGTCAAAATGAAATCGGCTTATTTAAAAATTTTAATTTTTCGCTCAAGAAAGTTCGGTTATGATCTTTGCGATAGCACAGGTGTAGATCCTGCCCCAGGCAGTTTCCTTACTTGTTAAAATATGAAAACTGGCTCCTGGCATTGTAAAATTGGCCAATCTGACCTTAAAGAATGGATCCCTTTAACTCTTTATAAGGCCATTTTTTTAGTAGTGGTATAACAAAATAACTTTGGTATTGAGATTAATTTAAGAAAAGAAAACCATTTAGCTTACTGGATGAACTGTTTTGTTGATTAATTTTATTAATTAATAATTAATCACCAAGTCAAGACACTTCGTTACGGTTTGAGATAACAAATTGGAACACCCAGGTTTTTGTTTGTCGCCAACCTTAAAAAATGCATTTAAAAATTGATGAATTTGGCTGGAAGTATATTCCCACGGCCTTAGAAAGGGTTAAAACGTGCCTCATGCAATTAGACAACACATCACCAGGTAGTAGCCCCACCCTGTCAGAGTTTTAGTTTTGTAAGGTTGGTTCAGTAATGGATATCTGACTTTACTCGAGGTGAATTCCTTTCGGGATATGCATGGTGTTTCGAAACTCATGGGCAAAAATTTAAGGGGTGATAGAAATATCTAAATAAGCAATTTTCGCCATACAATGCATGGGCGGTGAGCAAGCGGTGAACCGCTAGACGGCGCTGTAATGGAAAGCATAAAGCGCGAGTTTTCTTACACATCGTCATTTCTACCGTGGATTTCAAAATGCATGGCTACGTATAGTAATCAGGAAAAGGCGGGCATGCATTTTATGTATGGTCTTGCGAATGGGAATGATTTGGAAGCCGAAAGACTGTAGAGGCAGCGTTTCTCGAGAAGACACGTGACAGACCGAAAAATGTTCCAGCGATTGCATCGGTGCCTGTGTGAAACGGGATCCTTTGTCCAGGAGTGTGCAGAAGCCACAAGTTGTAGAGGACATTCTGCAAGAAGTGGGAGATCGTCCGGATATTAGCACGCCAGAGGTTTCCCGTGCCGTAAATGTGCCCCATTCGATTGTTTGGCGAGTACTACGGGACGAAAGATTACACCCCTACCATGTACAGGAAGTGCAAGCCTTGATACCTGCAGATTATGCGCCACGAATCGAGTTTGCACGTTGGTTTTTGCAACAGCAAGCAGCGCAGCCTGATTTTAGTACACATGTACTATTCACGGATGAAAGCACCTTTACTCGTGAATGCATTTCTAATGCGCACAACCTTCATGTCTTCTTTTGAACAGTTTCTGCAATTTTGCCACACATCCATCAATAAAATTATTTAGTACCTCCTGTATCCGTTTGGTGTTTAATTCTTTCATGTGACAGTAACGGAGACCTCCTAGCGGTTCACCGCTTGCTCTCCGCCCGTGCATTGTATGGTCAGAATTGCTTGTTTAAATGTTTTCTATCACCCCCTAAATTTTTTCCCATGAATTTCGAAACACCCTGTATTCTCGAGACAAAGATTTTATGTTCGTTAATAATATCAAATTACATCTCTTAGAAACAAGACTAGAGAGAGACAATCCCTGAAAGTAAACATTTTCTTCATAAGTTTTTGTAATGATACGAACAAGCCATAATCTTCATAATCATATTACTGCTGTAGAAAATATTCTATTGGTTTTTCCCATCTTTCTTAAAGGCTAATGTTAGATAATTAGCTTGTGATGCAATTTAACTGAAGGTTAATCATCTTGGCATCAGTTGGTACAAAAGATGTTAAACTTTCAAATGTTTTAGAAAGATAAATTTAACTACAATGCACTTCTGAACAATAATGCCGGATATTCTTCACAGCAGAGTTTTAATACGTGTACTGGCTGCAGCGCATGTCACACAATTCTTTGTTTTGAGAAGGAGAATGAAAACATAGTTAAAAATTAGCACAAGAAAAACAGTTTCTCATTTTAGCTATCAGCATCACCAATTTTAACCCGGACATGTATTAGAAAAACTTTGTGTGACACATCTTTAGTGAAAATGTCACTAAGTTTCAGTTTCGCTTGTTGTGGCAATCCCATGACAGCCTTATAATTATTTGGTGAACCTTCCAAACCTCCGAATAAAAGACAGAAAACATCGACCCACCCTTGAAGAACACGAGACACCTGTTGTTCCCGCAAAAACGGAAACAATCCAATAAAAGAAATTAGACCAAGTACAAAGGATTCTACCACTTCTGAGACCAATCAACACAAACTTCGTACATGCTTTGCGTTATTGGATTTCTTCTTCTTCTAATGAATTTTTTTCACCAGAAGCTGAAGACCCGGCGAGTGACAGTGGTAATGACTTTTTCAATTGGATATCGATAAGTAATGATTGGTTTTTGAGGTTGCAACCGTGCCTGCGTCCATTTTGACGAGGCACCTCTTCCGCCCCCTCACCCAAACATGCAATGTCAGGGAGACCGGAACGAATCAATTTCTAAGTAAACACAAACTTTTCCTCGCTTTTTGTTATTGTTGTTATTCAGGTAATTTTGGGGGGAGGATGCAAAATGGAAGCGAGGTTTCCATCATTCTGGCAATTCCTATTAGTGAGTGCGAACCTTGTTTTTTGTGTTAGAGACTGGGGATCGCACTTCAAGGTATTTGATTACTGTAAGTAAAAAAATATACTTGTTTCTCTCTCAATAACTTTATATATAGATTTTTTAATATTTATTTCTTTTATATTTTAATATTTATTTCTTAATATTGTTATAGCATTCCAAATTATGCTAAGGTTCCAACATGCTATCATTATCCAAACATAAACTCTTAAAGAACAATAAGCATCTACATATTTTCTTATTTTCCTTAGTACTATTTAAATTTAAGTTCCGGCATTACATTGGTCAGTGGTGGCCAAATGGCAAAGTCTCAGCTTCAGGATTACGGGGCCGCGTATTTGAGTTCCGATTCTGTCAAAGATTCTCATTGGGAAATCGGAACACGTTAAATCAGTAAGGACGGACGAGAGCATGTAATATTCGTAACGAATAAAAAAATACATATTTGTAGAATTATTAAAATATTTAAAGAAAAGAAATTAATTAGATAAAAAATCGTTTGATCATAAAAGAAATTAATTTAAAAATATCGTTTGGCTGTAAAAGAAATTAATTAAAAAATCGTTTGGCATTAATTCTTTTCTAAAGGTTATAAAAATAGTTTGGCAACGATATATTGTCTTTTGCTAACGTTGCCTAGCAACGGAGAATAATAAGAGGATTGAAGAAGGAATTCGATGTCAGTGAGTGATGTAACGTTTGTGATGTAATAAAAGTATGTGTTTGTTTTACATGTTTGTGCTGTGGAAGACGTCCAATAAATATATTATTTTTAATAAAGAAGGCTTCCTGATTCTTCATACCATGCTGAAATACATCACAGTACTATCTAAATTTAAGTTCCGGCATTACATTGGTCCGCGGTGGCCTAATGGCAAAGTCTCAGCTTCAGGATTACAGGGCCGCGTATTTGACTCCCGATTCTGCCAAAGTTTCTCATTGGGAAATCGGGACACGTTAAATCCGTGAGGACGGATGAGAGCATGTAATATTCGTAACGAATAAAAAAATATATATTTGTAGAAATATTACAATATTTAAAGAAAAGAAACTAATTAGATAAAAAATCGTTTGGTCATCAAAGACATTAATTTAAAAATATCGTTTGGCTGTAAAAGAAATTAATTAAAAAATCGTTTGGCATTAATTCTTTTCTAAAGGTTATAAAAATAGTTTGGCAACGATATATTGTCTTTTGCTAACATTGCCTAGCAATGGACAATAATAAGAGGATTAAAGATGGAATTCGATGTCAGTGAGTGATGTAACGTTTGTGATGAAAAAGTATGTCTTTGTTTTACATGTTTGTGCTGTGGAAGACGTCCAATAAATATATTATTTTTAATAAAGAAGGCTTCCTGATTCTTCATACCATGCTGAAATACATCACAGTACTATCTAAATTTAAGTTCCGGCATTACATTGGTCCGCGGTGGCCTAATGGCAAAGTCTCAGCTTCAGGATTACAGGGCCGCGTATTTGAGTCCCGATTCTGCCAAAGTTTCTCATTGGGAAATCGGGACACGTTGAATCCGTGAGGACGGATGAGAGTATGATGTGATAATTTGGAGAGGGGGCAGTGGCTGACTGGGTCTGAAAATAGTGATTGCCACGAGGCAATGGAGGCCCTATATCCACATCTACAGCCATGCTATCTTAAATACATTTATTGATTTCATTTATTACAAATGAAATAAATTAAAATCAATAAAATAATAGAATTTATTCCTAGTCAGTATACACACATTATACATATTATTGGAAGTAAGAAATACCAAATATAAATACAATTTTATGATATAATATTAAATAATTTTGGCGGTTGTATAGTATACTGTAATTTTCGAATTATATTGTTATTTGGACCTTAACTGAAAATAAAGTGCAAACTAGTTAAGAATCTCAATATTTTTAAAAAATACTTCGTAATGTCAAAGATTAACAACTCAAAAGTTCAGAAGTGCAGTCCATTTCATTAAGGTCAAGTCAATAAACTTTTGAGTTCACTAGATGAAGGTGCAAATCTGTCAATAATTTCTTCACCCAAATCATCTAAAAACTCCCTTTCAATAAATAGCGATATTTATAATTTCAAGTTCTCCTCAGACAATGAATTTCTTAATAATGTCTTTATGATCGAAATTTCACTAATATCATTCATCATTCAAAAATGGATTTTAAACTCCTTAAAGGAAAAGTTCTTTTAAAATACACTATATGAACTACTTGCTATTCTGCTTAGAAAATGCGCAGGAAATTTGCCAGAACTCACGGTGATAAGTTTTTAGCACTTTTTCTACGTAGTTAATTTTCTCAGAAAAAGAGTTCTTCCCTTTCTCTCTGTAACACACGCACATCTTGGGAGCCCTGTATTGACTTATGTGTAAGGGGGCCCACTTGCCACAGGGCAAGCTGGCAGCCTGGCCAGTCCGCCGCTGAGAGGGGGTTGCCGGTTCAGGCAGCGTCTTAATCAATTGACCACTGTTCAAAATTGAGGTCCAAACCAAAACAGCTTTAGCTTTGCTTCAAAACGGGAAATTGATTTAACTTAGCTAACTAGATTTTAAACTATACAGTTATGCTGCACTGTTGCTAAAATTATGGTAGTAAAATTTATCAGGTGTGCGCATTTAGTTTAGAGTATATCTGACTACATGGTTTTGCCCCCTTTTTAGTATATCTCTAGTTTCTTAATATAGCTTTTTTATTTATATTTAAATATATCTCTGGTTGTTTAAAATAGCTTGTGTATTTCTGTTTTAATTGATATTTATGGAATTTTAGTAGCTTATGTATAGAAGAAATTTTTGTTAAAGCAGTTAACTTTTCTATGCATTGTTTTTATGATTTTGGCGTGATTTTTCCTATATACACACTATACTATTCTCGGAAATCACATGTAACCAGTGGACCTTTCAGCTTCTGTAGCTGAAAATTGATATTCAGATTTTTCATAATTCTGTTTCTATAAACGCGTTACTTAGTAATTTGAATATAATTTTACCATCAGTTGATAGATTTGCTCTCGCCTTTTTTCATCTTTGAGTTTAAGGGCTATCAAAAGGAAAACCGACTTGAAATGTTAGTTTAGTAGTAATATTTCTTTTGTACTTTCTTTCAATAAAAAATTGTGAACGTGAATCCCCTCTTTTAAGTTTTCCAAATTATTTTTCCTCCCAATTACTACTCTTAGATATTTCAAAAAAAGAAAATAGCTAAAAACTTCTCCACTCACATCCATACCGAACTTTTCAAGAGCAATCGACGCTCAGGTCTGGATTAAACCTTGAAGGAACTACAGGCAACAAAAGTTTCTGGGACTCCCCGTTCCCTTCCCAAACTATTTAACTAATACCATAGATTAGGAAAATTTAGATTTCCTAATACCATAGATTAGGAAAATTTTAGGTGGGTTGTCCTTGCTCCCGGTGCTAAGTTTTTATCACTTTTTCTACGTAGTTAATTTTAGCTGATTATATTGTTTTTAGGTTAATCTTGGACTTATTAAAATTTTTTGGTGTCCTGGATTTTGTTGAGCATTCACCCTTGGGGAATCCCAATTGTAACCTTTGCTCCTATTCTTCTTATTTCTAAAATTCGATAATTTTATCCTTGTATTTTTATTGTTTTTTTTTTTTTTGACTGACGTGAAATTTTTTGTGTTTTATTGTTTTTCTGGACTGGTGAAGGACCGAGGGATCTGTTTTCACTGCCCATTTTGAAAGATTTTTAATGATACCTTACAAAAATTTTAATTTAACTAACTTCTCTATTTTTACTTCTTTTTGCTGGTGTGTTGTGTTGAGCTTGTACTTCTGTTTTTACTCATTTGGATACACTCAGGGGGCTCCTCTTTTCGAATATTTTTAATGTTGGCTCCAGATCTAGTGATTAAAATCAAACAAAATTGAATTAATTTATAGTTCTTTTTAAGTGTTCTATCGATTGGTGGCGTATTTGGTTGTTTTTTTTCTTTTTTTTGTGTGTGTGTTTTGGTTTACTTAATTTACTTTTATTGTTGTCTCTTTTTTTCAGTGTTTGTAACGTTCTGTGCTGTGTTTGTGATGCTTTTTTGTGTGTCGTGTCATTGTAACTTTTTGTATTTCTTATGTATTTCCCCACCGGTATGCTTAAGCCCTTACACCTTTCGGGTAGGCTGTACTGGTGTGGGTTTTTTAAAAGAGCAAATATTTTGTTTTGATTTTCACTTAGTCTCTATACAAGCAGTTTTTAAGTGTCAAATATAAAGACAAAGTAAACTAGCAAAATATTTAAATGCAGATCACTTCAGGAGAGTTGGTATCAGTATCTCACAAATAAAATATGTAAATTTTAAATTTAAAATTAATTTTAAAAAAATGGAGAAAAAATTCAAACATTTTTTCACGCAATTTAAATACTCTAATACAAAGTTTGCTAGGACTGGTGAGTCAGACAACCAACTCCAAAATAAACTGGACCACAATGATCTGCAAGCTAATTAGAAAACTCTTTTTTTTTAAACCCTAAGAATAATGCCTGAAATTTAAGCGATATTTGCTTTTAATTTGAATAAGTTCGAGTAAACGGCTCTTGTAAATTAAATGAAAGTACTAAATTAAATTACTTGAAAAAATTTTTAAAAAAGAGGTTTACAGATTGTGAGGGCGACCCTCCCCCCCCAAAAAAATTACGAGGCTCCCAGACAGTTGCCTGTTTTTTCATTTGATAATCCCGTCTTGTCTATACTATACAAACGGGGATATGGCATGGCGCAATGATTAACAATACAACCAAATTACAATTTATTACAGTTTTACTACATTTTACCAATTTAGAAGAAAATGATCCTTCTTAACCCTTCACTGCATACTGTATCAAATTTGATACATAATTTATTTTTCATGTTAATAATGAATAGCAAATTTTTTGTCCACTCTTACACGCTGTATCAGATTAGAAACATCGCAAGAGACAGGATAATAATCATTCGTTTCATTTTCCATGGACAGCACAGGTCCTATCGATAAGTCTATGGTAGTCAGTTATTCAATTCCTGATACACCTATTGACACAGTTTTTAGTAGTTAAAAAGAGTCTTGCATCTTTGATGGTATCATCAATTGCTTCTACAGGTATTAACCATTTGATATTACTTTTAAAGGACTTTTTTATTGTTTTATAAAAAAAAATAGTGATTTGATACGTTCATTAAATTCAATTTAATAATATCACAAATCTATTTTGATTTTATGTATATTTTTCTGTTGTTCTATGTGAACTTCCCATGCCAAAAACACTTTTTATTTTGAAATTTAAAACATCGCGCACTGAAGGGCTAAAAAGTCAATATAAACACCACTAAAATTTTTATTAAAATTATTCAGCTCAAAATCACAAAGCTTGATACAAAAATTTTCAGATACAAACATCGTAAGACTATTTGGAATTTTAGACGTTCCTCAATAGATTATTTGGTTCAAATAATTCTTTGAGACAGAAAATTTTGAATTGTTTTAAAGTGTGCTCTTTTTAGATTTTTGTTAAATTAGATCTTAAAATGGAGATTTCTATTGTTTTCGATAAAGAACCTCCTTACTGAAAGAAATTCTATGAGATTTCTGTCGTAAAAACAAATAAGTCATCATGCAATTTAACATAAAATAAAACGCTGACAAAATTCTATGAAGATAGAATTTGATAAAATCGAATAATTTAAGGCTTTATTTCGATTCAAATTTTTTTGTTTCGACCTTAAAAAATCTTTCATTAAATTTTAAGAGCATTTTGGGAATGAAACAATTAATTTCTTTTCTAGATTTTCCAAGGATCATGCTAGAGAATTTTCATTTGATTTTGGAACAGAAACTGAAGATGCAAATGTGAAAATGAATCGTCTGTTCGATGGCTGGACGATCTGTTTCATTCTTATCTACATAGCTGCTGTTTCAGGAACTACAAAAATCAGTAAGCGCACTCTATTATTTTCTTTACAAAACAGTGAAAAGTGTACGCATTTAACCCTCTCGCACCGAGCGAGGCGGACTCGGGCTGTCTAAACATTTCTCCTTAACATCGACGAAGGCCGGTCTGAGGCGATTGGCTTCTTTTGAGGGGAGGTGAGGTTCTGAGATCGGTTCGGAGATAAGCTCAGTAGGGGGTCCAATTATCCTTGCCAACCACAGCCCATTTCCGTGCGCCTTAAGGGAAGGTTATAGCAGGGGGTGGGGTGGTGGTGTAAATGACCACCCAGGTTGGAGGTTGGAAGAGTCCAATTCATGTCGTCTCCTTCCAAAAATGCCCGGTTTTAAAGGGAATAGAAGAGAAAAAGTCGCCTCGGGATTAAAAGGTTAAATAAATCAAAAGAAGTGCGGTAAAACATAAGCCCAGGCGAAATCAAATAACAATTATTATGGCTATGAAAACCTATTACTATTCATGCTTATTTCATTATTAATTAAACGTTTCAATGCTTAGTGATATATTTCGTTTATCTGATAGATTTTATTGAATACTGGAAGATTTGTGGCCGTCTAAGACGGGCTTTATCTTCCCAACAATATCTCAGATCTGATTGTCAGTGCTTAAGAAATAAAAAAAGCATGGAAAACAGAAATGATGAATTAATTGACACTAACTTTCGTTTTGCAAAATATATGACTATTCAATTACAAAATTAAGTACGAAAAAGAGAGAACCTTTTTAACCAAAACGAAAGTAAAGATCTCCGAGAATATCTTTGTCTCGGCCCTCCATCGTGCAAATCTCTCTCTTGCTAACCTTCGTTTCCTTGCAGTGGGATCTTCTCTACCCATATTGTTCAACGCAAAAGGAAGAAAGAGCTCAAAATACTTTTTCTTTCAAAGAGGGAGAAGATTCAATAAGGGAAATTCACTTCGGCACTCTCTCCCCTTTCTCTCCGAATTCTAGCGAAAAAACCCTCCCTGTCTTAACCCTCGGTAATCTCTGTTTCCGCGAGCGCTGCAAATGGAGAATGGGCGTCTGGTCAGGTGGGTCGTAGACACGCGCAGCGTTAGAGGCCGTTTCACCGCTATTACATTATAGAATTTTTCCAGAGATAGTTTAAAGTGCCCTTATCCTTGCTCAAAATAAAAGTGTCTGTATATAAACAGTTTAGATGCGATTATTTATCTAATTTTATATGCTCATTATTTAAAATTTTTTAAGCAAAAATTGCTTAACCCTTTCGCCATCCCACCTGAAAGGGCAGAACACCATGAGTATGTGGATGAGAAGTGGCCCGACTTAGTATACAGGTTTTAGCTTCCCTGGGGGCACAGCACTAGTGGTGAAGTCTGCGGCGATGACGAAACGTACCTCCTTAGGGAGTGGCTATCCGCCGCCGTGAATGACCAGTATTGCTGAGCATTCAAGAGAAGGCTAAGCTATGTCATTCGTCCCTAAGTCCGTTTTTTCCCCCTACCCATTTTAATAGAAAAATTAGGCAAAGCATTCACTGATGTTCCAAATTGCTTTGAGACAAGGTTCAAAGTCACAGAATTCTACCCACCCTTCTCCTCTTCCAACACACGGGGAATTTCGAGTTTTATTTCTACTCTCGTCGCGAGGTCCCAATCTAGGCAAAACCTCTGTTTTGCCGCTACCTTCGCAGCGAGGCCCTTAAAAGCCTATCCGGCCATTCCAATCAGATTTTAAACTAATTTGAATTCCGTCCCTTCCATCCCACTATGCTGAATTTTCACACTTTTTCCGCAATATTTAGATAAGACAGCCTATAATTTTTCGTGTTTTTCTATATGTAAATAACTAGAGGAATAAAATTTTGTACACAGTTTCATCACCAGGAATGTAAGTCCGTATCAAAATTTGCACCAAATCCGTCAAAGGGTTGTCTGTCTGCCAGTCTGTATAATCGCATACTTGTGAACGCAATAACTCCTTAACACAATGACTTAGATAAATAAAATTTGGTAAGTGGCCTTCTAACCTCAATTATAGATCTGTGTCCAATTTTTGTTTCAATCGGCTAGAAAAAAGGTGTTCATTTTTCAAAAGGCATATTCAATTTTCTTACTATGACGTAAGCCCATTTTGCGTCTTGGCGAGCGCTTGGCGATATTCGCGACCTTGGCGCGAGCTCATGGAAACCCGTGGATAGTAATAACATTCTGAAGGTTCGCATTTTTTATATGCGCGGGGGGAGGGAAAATGACACCTTTTTGGGAAGTGTACGAGAAAATTTAGGGGAGACCACTCCCACTGGATTCGGTTGTCATAAAGCTTATCACTTGTACCACTTATTAGTGAAATATTGTTTCGTTTGGAGCCATATAACTAGTTCTATACCCTTCTGAATAGGAGAACTTTAACCGTAACAACCTTGCATATTTCAATAAGAATTTTAAATCGTAATCTTTAGCTTAGTCAGCCTATAATTTTTCACAACGTAATCGTGTTTTTCTTTCATCTAGTTGTCCTTTTCGCTCCCTGCGAAGACTCGGTGACCAACATCCTTCATCTGGTCAGAAGATCTGTGGGAAAACACGTCGTACTCCCCAATATCTCCAGCGATGTGGACCATCCGAACGAATTCTTCAAGAACAAGAATCTGCGGTCTTCACGGCACGACCTCAGCGATGGTCAGTAGAAATGCTTCAAAACCTAGCCTACAGATTTAATGTGTTTCATTAGACACCACGATACGAATGATTTCTATCTATATATTTAAAATAAGTTGGTAAAACCTTTAGACAGTTCGCCAGCCACAGCCACCCAAAGGATTTCGAGAATTTTTATTTCATATGAAAGTTTATAACTTCTAGATAAGTCATCAAGGGTCGACGACACCCAACCCTCCCCTCTTTTCGAACGAAATCGCAAAAACATTTCTCCACCATATATCTTTCTCATGGCGAAATACCTTTAGAGTTGCGTGAGCCACAAACACCCATCGGATTCGAGAATTTTATTGATATGAAAGTTTATAAAGTCTAGATAAGTGTATCAGACCAGGTACCCAAACCCCCCATTTTGAACGAAATCGAAAAAAAACATTTCCCCAATTCTATACATTCTCTATGGGGAAAAACCTTTAGACAGTTCGCCAGCCACAACCATCCAACGGATTTCGAGAATTCTTATTTGATATGAAAGTTTATGACGTCTAGATGAGTCATCAAGGGTCGCGGCACCCAACCCGCTCCTCTTTTCGAACGAAATCGAAAAAGCATTTCTCAACCATACATTCTCTATGGGGGAAAACCTTTAAACAGTTCGCCAGCCACAACCACCCGACGGATTTCGACAATTTATATTTCATATGAAAGCTTATGACGTCTAGATATGTAATCAAGGTTCTTCTGCCGTCCAGAACCCTTAATTTTCGAGTGATATTGCAAAATAAACGGAATATATTAGCGGAAATAACGGAGATTTATTTACAAAATAATACCGTGTTCATGAGCCTCAAAAACTGACTGATTTCTCCAATTTATTACGTCACTTCTTTCAAATAACTAACGAATCAGAATGTTCCGCTTTATTTTCGTAAGTTTAAAATAGTATTTTTCATTTGTATGCAGTTCTGTTGAATTTCATTCCAATTTAATTTAATTTTAATAACAGACGATTTTAAGACCTCCTTATAAATTTTATTATCTTTAGTTTAGTTACTATTTAATTTAAAATCAATAGCAAGCGATTTTGTTTCCTTTCTAAATTTATTTTTATTAGATTGGCAACAAGAAAATTAGTTGTTGTTGAAAAACCTTTACGGAATGCAGCGTTGTTAAATGAGAGAATGAAGCTGTTTCGGGAATAAACATTTTAATTTTGGATGAATTTTTGTTTTCATCAGTAATCCTAACAGTTCCATCAAAATGGCGTGTCGAAAAGTTTGTAAATTACCTATTGTAGGTGATGGAAACTGTTTATTTAGGGCGATATCATTCCGTATTTATGGATCTGAAGACTTACATGACGAAATTCGTGAGAAAGTTATACAAAACATTACAACTAGATGAGGTTAATTGAAAGATTTTTCAATTTTAAAGGAATCTGTTGTCTACAAAGAATATGAAATCTACTGTGGTTTTATGGTCTGTTCCACTGATCTTCATGCAGTATTTAAAACTGAAAAAAGTAGTAGCTGAGAGCTTCGAAGCAGCGAGGTGGAAGTGTCAGTGCTGAGCAAAGTGGGTGATGGCCGCGAACCCGCCCGGAGGCAGGCGAGAGCGGCTAGTAGTTGCTATAACCCCATGAAAATCCAACCTAGTAGCGTAGCGACAGGGGGGGGTAAAGGGGTATAGATGGCCCGGGCGCATATAGGCATACTGTACTCGAGCAGATCACCATTGTAACTTTGGAGTGCTCTGATGGGCGAATTCCAATCTTTCCCCTTCTTTTGTAAACGAAATTGTTAAAATCGCTGAAGATGAAACCATCGTTCGAAGCAACCTTAAAAGTGTTTCCGATGTGTATTCGTGGATAGAAGAGTATGGTGAATAGTGAAATAAATTTTTTTTATCAATTGATATAAAATTTATCTCGCTATGATCAATAGTTCCCGAGAAATTTTTAATTATATTAATTATATATTTCAAATTAATTTCTGTTTTTTAATAGAAAGTGGTAAATTACGTCAGAGCTGTAACATACGGGTTTCATGCTATATCAACGAGTATAAAGAAAAAAATATATTAGAGGAATTAAGTATAAATGTATTAAGCATCTACGAGCAAGAGTACAAGCTAAAGTGCTGCCATCTGTTACACAGTTCTAAAACATGATGATATTCAAAAGGGGTGAAAAACATGATAATATATTCACAAAGAAAGAATTTAAAGCAAATCTAACGACATTAAATCAAGAAGAAAGATTACCCTTTTGAAAACAAATTCAGGCAATATCTTGGTGAAAAAATTAGTATTTAGAGTTTTAAGAACTATAAACAAGATACGCGTGTCTCACTGTTGATGCGATATGCAGAAGAGTGACGTCAGGTTCGCTTGTCCAATCAGAGCCCTCCAAAATTGCTGCTCGAGTACAGCATGCCTATATGCTGCCCGGGCACCATCGAGTCAAAACATTACGGCGTTTATGCCATTTTTAAAGGAAAATGTGATGAGCGGATGTAAAAAACATAGCATACCTCTGGTGCCTTTGCACTTGTTAGGCCACTGAATGATTGGGATAAAAAAATGTCGTTATTTACCGGGTGCCACTTTCTCTCGCTACGCCACTGGCCATGGTGACAAAGCATAAATGTGATTATGCCACTTTTTAATGTCAAATACAATAAAGGGGCGAAAAAATACCATGTCCCGGGCGCTGTTTACAAAAACTATGTCACTGATGACGATGAGGGAGGGCGAATAAACCATATTATGACTCGAGAGCCACTTACCCTCGATACGCCACTGAAAATATGGTTAACGATTAAATTATTCAAAATTTGTACCTTTACTGATCACTCATGTTGCCGCGGAGTGTATAATGGTAATGTCTCCTTTCAGCTTGCCATTGGGTATCAGAAGGCACAGTGGCGGTTCTGGCAGTATCGACATCGAACAAACCATGGGGACTGATAGATACCAATGCACACCAGTTTAAACTGCCCCACCTGGTGACGACGGACACCTGCAGCACCTCCTGCTCCCTTTCGCCTCCCGTGGCGCCCCAGCTTCTGGAGCTGGCCATCTTCGAGTACCTTAAGGACGAGTACTTGCACGATGTCATCATACTTCACGACGATATAAAGCAAGGTAAGATACAGGGCGCCCACTTAAATACTGGCCACTCCCTTTTAACTTCAGAACGACGGTAGCTATAGTCATGAAAGTAGTGTCTAGGTATAGTAAAACGCCTCTGCGCTATACGATGAGACCCATCACAGCGCCACCTGAAGGCAAACCCCAGAGTTAGCGTTCTTATCTCGAGAACGTGACAAAATATGGGGAAAATGCCAATTAAAAAGTTCTAGAGCGTTATCTATTAAGTACAAAAAGACACATATTAATACTAAGAAAAGAACTCGTTAAGTTTGATTGTTCGCGATTTCCGAAACTTTGACGTCATAAAAGGGGTTAAAAAGAGAAAAAACAACTAGTTATCACAATATATCTTTATTTTAAGTGTTGTTCAAAGAGATCTCCATTATCTACAATACAGATTTTAGTCCTTGTTTCAATTTCACTTTGCACACGTTTTAGCATATAGTTGGTGCGCTAGAGAAAGCAACAGTAATACGTCATCGAAAGTCCTGCAATGCAGGCGGAAGGTCGCATACACCTGTTGTTTGAGTTATTTCCACAGGAAAAAGTGTAATGGGGTCGTTTTTTGTCCAAAAATTAACATTTTCTCCTTTTCTACATGTTTTGTAACGTCGCGAACAAACAAACGTGCATTTTAAGCTTTCAGTTTTTCGTATTAATGTGCACAAAGTATCTTTTTGTGCTAAATCGATATTATTCTACAACTTTGTAATTGACATTTCCCCCCTATTTTGTCCCGTTTTCGAGATAGGAGCGCTAACTCCGGAGTTTGACACCGGATGGCGCTGTAAGTGGGTTCATCGCATAGTCGTTTTACTATACCTAGACACTACTTTCATGACTATAGCTGCTGTCCTTCTGAAGTTAAGAGGAGTTGCTCTTATTTAACTGGGAACCCTGTATATCAAACACCCAAACAGTTATAAAACAAGGTTCTTTTTGTTAATAATTTTTTTGTATCTGTGTGCAGCCAGTTGCTTGAAAGTGAACAGTTTTAGTCATTTTTGGAATGTCACTTACCCTTCATTCTTCTTTGAATTTTTGCTGTTGAAATATCACACCAAAGCATCTTACCAGTCCAAAGGATATTGCTTAAAATGTAAAGATGGTTTCGAGCGTAAATCCTTAAGATCTTTATTATCGATTTGTGCAACCGCAATTTTATCATAATCTATTTCAGAGATATATTCTATCCTGGATAACGAATCTGCAACGATATTCTCTTTTCCGTCAATGTGACGAATGTCTGTTGAAAACTCTGATATATATTGCAAATGACGTAATTATCTAGGTGGGGCTTTCTCATTCTTTTGCTGAAAAGCAAACATCAACGGTTTGTGATCAGAATATATTGTAAATTGTCTGCCTTCTAGAATATGCTTAAATTGTTTGATCGAAAGGTATATTCCTAACACGTCCGGGTCACCAATTTGTAGCGCTCTTACGCACAGTTAATACATGGGATAAATTAAATTATATTTCAGGAACGATTTAACTCGATTTAAATTCAAAAGAAAAGAAGACGTTTAGAATCACAAACATCAAGCTTTTTTCATCCGTATCGTTTTTATTAACAACAACCCTTTTGTTGCCATTTTTGGAAACTAAACTTCGCGACAACAAAGATAATATTATACGTAGAGAGAGCTGTTACAGTCTTAAAGGTTTATGTTTGCTTTTTAATGGGTTACATTCTGGAAAATAGATACTAATATTTCAAAATAGTCACAATAAAAATTAATTTAAAATTAAAAAATTAAAATTATATTAGGTCTTAACCGTTTTCCTGTCATTTTGCATTTGTTTTTCTTTAGTTACACCTTCTCTTCCTTGAGTGTACTTCAGACACTCTTTATATTTAGTTATAGTGATAACAAGCTCCGTTCTATGAAACTGGTTACTAAAAAATATGCTAGAATGAGTTATAGAAAACTTAATATACATTTAAATATACACTTTTGTTATTAGGCGAAACTGTTCCTCCCTGTTCATTGAGCCAGTACCCCATTTCTATCGATCGAATTCTTAAAGAATATGTTCACTTTATTTTATGCATCAGCCGATTCATTATTGCCAGACACTTACTATCGTTTCAGCATTCTTAATAAACTTCTCAAGCTCACATCTGGTAGTGTTTTTGAATGTATTGGCTCTTATTCACATGCCTGACTTGATCTACTAAGTTTTAACAATATTCCATTATCAATGGTGCATTTAATTGTGCAGTTGATATTATCTGTCTAATTCTACATCTTACATATTATATGGTCTCATTTTAATTAATACAATTTTGAAGCTGGTTTAACAGTTAATTTTTAACCACGGTTAGTTTGGTCTTTAGGTCATTAGGAACCACTTACCGACTATAATTGTGTAAAACAGTGGCGTAGCTAAACGGGGGGGGGGCGGGCGGCGGGCTCTGTCCGCTCCGGATGGCGAAATCAGACGTGCAGGAAAGCATTTTATAATTAAGAAGAGGAACGGCACTAATTCAGTAATTATGTGTAAAAAACAATTACTGTAATTATTTTTCACTTTTTGTGGTAAATTGCCGATATGTGAAAGAAAGATCTGAAAGTGTGTAAATAAAGCAATTAATATAATAGTCCAGTAAAATGATACATTTTGGTATGCAAAAGGTCGGGTAGTTTTGACTTTTGGATATGTTGTTAGTGTTGGGCGTTTACCGTAAAATACAAGTTTTCGACCTCGGCGCGCTACATGGCACACCACTTGAACAAAACATCAAAATTTTGGACATTTTTCTAAGTTTTTTTTACAATATCTCCAGAATGGTTGGTTTTACAGAAAATATTATCATTCTCAAATTTAAAGTAGAGTAAATTTGTCACAGTTTGAGCCCAAAAGCAGCTCTGTAACTTAAATAGTGACCGAGACACAGGCTTCCAAAAAATCACGATTTTCTCAAAAATTAATGAAAATTGGGATTTTTCGTCAATTTTTGTTGAACATGTTCTAAACTAATATAATGTGTTTAGAGCAAACGTCATATGGATCAATTTTAAAGGCGAGTAAATTTGCTATAAATAAAGCACTATAGGATGTTTCTACGACTTGTATTTCAAGATATGCAGTTGTTCAACGAAAGGGTTTAGAAATTTTTGACATCATAAAACAAATAAATAGTCTCAAAAAATATGTACTAGGTTTTTATAACAAAAGTTAAAACTTGGGCAGTAGTTATTAGACATAAACCATATAATATACGTTATTTAAAGTTTTTGCCTTTTTGACGGGCCAGGACAGAAATCTTCAAGCTCTGTGTGCTGCTCCTTATCCTCTTTATCCAGCTGAAGATATAAATCTTCTTTATCTTCGTATATAAAGTTATTTATTGAAGATGGCGCGTCGTCTTCATCTTCAATGCTGTCCTCAAGTAGATCGATGTCTGACACGTTTTCGCAAACTTCTCCCAGAGAACAAGTGCACAGGGAAGAACATATAAGACCTGTTTTCCGGCAACCACAAGCATTCTTGCACCCTTTCTTACAGTTGCAAGATATCATTTTCAAGAGGGATTAAGGAGCTGCATCCCTTTCCATTTTGCGTGGGGACAGGCCGAATCGGGTAGGTACCCAGCCCCACTCAAGAGGATTTTTCTCATGTCCTAACCACTTCTGTATCTGAAGGTAAGATCTTAAGGCATGAAATCGTGCTGCATCTACGGTTGGGGGTAAACGTGCTAGAGTGGGCCTTGTTTTAGTTACTGATTGGGTAAAGAGAGTGTAGCGCAAGTGATTGAAAACACATGCAGAGTTTCTGGGGTTACCTCCATATAAATGAATCAGAAAAGTTTCGCCTGCCTTAGCCACTTGGTCAATGGTAGCTTCAGAGTTGAAAAATATTTTCATTTTTTCTTCAAGGTGTCGGTTTTTTTCTAAAAGAAAGCAAAATTTTGTTTTTCCGTGGCCGAATAGCGCACTTGTTGTTTCACACCCACTGAAAGCGTGAATGAACAAAATCATTCAAATGTTGAATTTGTATTTAAATGACGTTGTGGAGTATAGCACATCAGGCGTCCTCCCTTTTCCACATTTTCGGAAGTACAAGTTCTCTTTCATTGTAGCTAACCCCGTTAGAAGGACTAAAAGGTCACTGTCTTCACCAACCACGAAAATATTGTCATAATGAGATCTAACAGAAACAGCAGTTTCAACAATTAGTACGTCCGCATCCTCTGCTGCCTGTTTAACTGTTACATTTACTTTTTGTAGAAACTTTTTCAAGAGGTCAATGAAACGCTCTTTCATTTGCTAAAAAGTGTGCTTGAGAAGTTTCTGGACTTGTGGCTTCATTGAAGATTATCTCATGTGGTGAATTTAAGTTTGTTCGTTGAATGCGTTCTGCACTTTTGGTGCTCTTTCCAGTCACATAAGAAGGATACCCATCAAACACTATGGTTATGTTCGATCCATAATGAGTTTGTAAGTATGTCAGATAACTCTTAGCAATATCTCCGAAATTCATGTTCCGCTGCCAAACAACTTTTTGAAGTAAGTAGCCTCCATCCACCACTACAAAATTATTTTTTCCTTGTACAGCATCAATTTTGGTTCGTGTGAACGCTGAGAACAGGGACGATTTAGTTCCCTTTCGCATTCCCTCTTCACTAAACAGTGACAAAGAGAAAGGTTATAGTTCAAATGTGAAAAACATTTTCAACTCTCCATCTGACTGTTTGGCTACACAAATTCTGTGGAAGAGGGTTAGTGGGTCCACAGTAATCTTTTCTTTCCCAATTTTAGCACTGTTGTTAATAGAAGCAAGTGCAATGACTTTTTCTTTACACTTGAATTCAACGTTTCCGAAGTAACCACCAACAATTATCGAGATTCCCTCGCAACCAAGTTCGTGAGACAAGTGGCAATTAACATCCGCAGTTACTACAGCACTGCTTATTGACATCAGCACATCATTTATGGGGAATGGTATGTGTTGAGGAAAAAACCACTGCATAAGCTCTTCAACATCTTCATTGTCTCAAGAAATGCGAGAAGGGCGCATATCCACATGCTGCTACTAGTCACTGAAGTAATATTACAATACTTCTCAACTTCTTCACAAATATTATGAAGGCGGATCATCCCAAGGGTGCATCGAGTGAGAACACTTTCTGTGATCCCACGACCTCGAGTCAATCCACCGTTTCATCGTCTTCATGACGGTTTGTTCTATGTTCTGGTTAGACCAAATTCCAGACCAGAATTTGTCCGTACGCCTGATAGTAAAATATCCGTCTTTCGTGTATTTCTCGTATTCTATTGGATCAATTCTGTCTTTCAAATTCAGAATGTCCTGCATATATAGATGGGCACACTTGACATAGAAAAAATGACCCTCTGCATGGAAGAAAGGCAGTATCTGTTGAATAGTTGTGATATGAAGATCCCAGTTTCCCGATCTTTCAGCCTCAATAAATTGTTTTATTAAGGTGGTCATGTGGATTGGGGCGTGTGTGTGTTCTCCCCTATGACCTTGAGGAACTCACCACCTGCTTGCTTTTCTTCCTCGTCTCCCAATTCAAAATGATTCTTTTTCTTGATGTTTTGTTGATACCAAGTGGCGCCCCGAGGTCGAAAACTTGGATTTTACGGTATGCGCCCAACACTAACAACATATCCAAAAATCAAAACTACCTGACCTTTTGCACAGAAAACCCCTATTTTCTGACGTATTTACTGGACTATAAGGGAAAGGAGGGTAAGAGTACGCACCTAGTGGAATTTTCGTTATAAAAATGAGAATTGAAAAGTTAGAGCCTCGAAAATATACTGAATCATAGTTTATTAACTTAGAAAGAAGGGTACAAAAAATTAAAATTTTAGCTTTAAAAAATACATATTACGAAACGCAAGGAAAAAAAAATTCCAAATGTGTACTCTTACCCGCCATGGCAGGTAAGAGTACGCAGAACGTGAGGCCAAAAGTGGCGGGCCGAAAAAGTCGAAATTTCTTAGATCTTTTTGCGGTAGTGCGGAAAAGTTGCGAACTCCTATCATTAAAAAGCATGTAAAATCTTATAACTCTGAACTTCCGTCGCCTCAATGGGCAGAAAGTTGTGCAAATTGGACTAAAAATGGCTAAAATTCAAAAATTAATAAAAAATCTCAGATTTCGTTGAACGGTTTGCGGTAGTGCTTAAAAGTTACTATTTATTAACAACAACACCTTTACAAAATTTCAGAATTATAGGTTAATATCTTCTGCCGCCTCAACGGCGCTGAATATTGGAAATTAAAGGCGAATTTTCAAATAAATACACGTTTTACTTATATCATTATAATGCGAATAGAAACTTAATTAAACCTTTGAAACGTACAAAATTACAAACGCACTATTTTTCGTAATAAAAAAGACTAAAAAAAAATAGCCTAATTCAAATATTGTTATTTCCGAAATTAAGAAATCATAATTTTTAATATTTAAAAATAGTAAAAATCAGAAAATTTAAACCCATAATTCATAAAATATTGTTCCCAATCTCATTTTTTTATAATAATAATAATGATAAAATAAAATGCAAAGGAAGTTTGTTGGAATGGCTGCTTCAAATTACAGAGCGATTAAGAGTACGCAGATGTGGTCTGTGCGTACTCTTAGCCGCCGATGTATTGTTTCTCTAAATCGTCCATAGATGACCGTAGCATTCACTAAAGTTAAATTCTAATGTGGCCTCTTTGTTCGGAAGGGAACAAACATCATAATGATATTTACTTTGAAAGCAAGCATTAGTCCTTTATTTACAAAAAAAAAAAAATAATATTTCTTCAAGGAAAAATTACTTTCTAACATAACGAAATCATATCTTACCTGATAAATAAAAGACAGCAAGGATGAAAATAATAATGGCGCTCTCTTGAGATAGCTGAACAAACGTGTTGATATAATCACACTCGCTTCTGCTTGCACTGTTGCCATCAGGGGAAAAATCCATGCGTACTCTTACCCGACTGCGTACTCTTACCCCCACTTCCCTTAAGTATTTCGTATTTTTCATCTTTTGTGGTAAATTGCTGATACGTGAAAGAAAGATCTGAAAGTGTGTAGATAAAGCAATTAATATAAGTATTTCGTATTTTTCGCCTTTTGTGGTA
>BGPR01004645.1:45299-55968 GCA_013235015.1 Araneus ventricosus | reverse complement strand
GTGAAAGAAAGATCTGAAAGTGTGTAAATAAAGCAATTAATATAAGTATTTCGTATTTTTCGCCTTCTGTGGTAAATTGCCGATATGTGAAAGAAAGATCCTATCTGCTGAGATCAAGGGCGTCAAACGATGAACTACGTTACCAATAGAATGTCTTTTCTGGTTTTATATGTTGCCGTATGTAGCTTGTAAAGGAAGGGCGGCATGTTGCAAATTCGCCCCGGGTTACGAAGGTTGCAGCTACATCACCGGTGTAAAATTGGGACACCTTATATGTCCCATTCGTCTGATTGATTATGATTATATACCTCATTGGCATTCTATATATGGGACTGGAGAAAACAATCAATCACGCGCAAAATATTTTATTTTGAAAAAGTACATAAGTAGAAAGTAAGTATAAGGAGGTAATTTATCCGAATTGAAGCGTCTTATACAAGCTTCTGCACAGGTAGGGCAGCAGCTGAGAGAAACAAAATCTCTTTTTTTGTCATTGATAAATCAGTGGGCGTAGGTATTTAAGGGTTAATATTTTCACCTCTAAAAGTTATTCTCTATCTACAGATTTTTTTTTAAAAAATCACATTTTAAGTAACTTAATGTAAAGTTTCATTGTCTGAATCGTGCATTTTAGAGTTTGTGATTTAAAGATCGTGGAAAGTGGAAGCCGACTGACATTTTTGTTTTTAATGTGCGTAGTTTAGTTACATTAACTCCCCTCTCTGAATAAACAAGTGTTTTATTTTGGGGCAGACATCGTAATTTTTAATCGCTATCAGATAACGAGGAAGACACCTGAGCAGGCACTCCCTCTGCAAGCTTCCGCACCACACCAGTGGGAGGACGTTTGGCCCCCTACGTATGATTTCAGGTGCAATACACGGCGGATCCTTGGTGGAATCGGGTTTCGAACCTGGAGGCTCTCCGGCCCCGAGGCCGATACCTTGCCACTGCGGCCCCTTTTTAATGTGCGATAATCAATTTTTGAATAAAGAGTCGATGTTCCAGAGTCAGAGAGAAGAGTCCAGTGTTCAGAATTTTGTTGACAAACCGTATAGCATGTTTATGAACTTGTAAAGTAACTTTGTGTACGACTTTGTGAATAAGAATCACTGCCATAAAAGAGTGTAATGAAAATTACAGAAATGTGAGCAATGATAAAAAGTGTTCTGTTTCTTATTCGTTTTCTTGTGAGCAATGATAAAAAGTGTTCTGTTTCTTATTCGTTTTCTTGTGAGCAATGATGAAAAGTGTTCTGTTTCTTATTCGTTTTCTTGTGAGCAATGATGAAAAGTGTTCTGTTTCTTATTCGTTTTCTTGTGAGCAGACGGAGAGCTGTTGTCCTATCTGCTGAATTCCAACGGTGTTCGTATAAGCCACATTCAGGCCGAGGAAGGCCCTGGATTCTTCAAAACGGTGGAACGCTATTTCGACACGTGGAACATGGCTGACTTAACGGACGAAGGAAGGCTGATGGTGTCTCTTGGTGATGGGGACACAGCTGACCAGTTGCTGATGAATGTAGGTTCAAAAAATCTTTTTTAACTTAGACACCTCATTACTTGCAAGCGATAGAACAATCTTTAAAGTAGTTATTGAGATGAATTCTACCTATTATATGCTTTGATGATTTCTGCCATATTGAGCAAGATATAGGAGGATATAAACCTCAAGCTCTGTTTCCTCCAAGCTAGCTCGTCTGTAGGGCTCCCCATTTCACATTGCTAGTGTAGATTTGACGAGGGAATTAAATTTGCTTCAAATGTTGGTATTTAAAAAGTTATAAGCATGAAATGACTTATTCCATAATATAAATCAATGCTTTGCCTTTCATCGGGTAAAAGCAATTGAGTTAGACAATAATTCATTATTTATACTATATTAATCTGAAGTGCAATCACTCGCCTATTCTCCATTAACTAGGAAATCACCCGTCATACCATGACGGATGCAAATTGCCTCTTCATTCGAGAGATTTCCCGTCAAATTTGACGTGTTTGAATAGATATATATGCGAGAGAAATGTTTAGCATTAATTGAAAACAAATAAAATAAACATATGTTTTATAACAGGAAATATATATTTTTTTATTTACATATTTTTTAAATCAAAAAACCTCTTGGTAAACAACTTTTCGTGTGAAGTATTTTTCGCTGTTTAACAATTTTATAATAACTTAATCTTTACTTTACTTAACGTTTATTATATTGCATCCTGGCTTCCAAACTATATCACGCGCATGATATACCACTGAGGTAATTTACTACTTTCTATTAAAAAACGGAAATAAATTTGAAATATATGATTAATATAATTTAAGATTTCTCGGAAACTATTGACCATAGCGAGATAGATTTTCTATCAATCGATAGCAAATTTTATTTCACTATTTTAGAGCTATTAAATTAGAAACTGGAACGACAATTACTCTTTTAAATTTAAAATTACTGAAATTTATGTTCTCTAATAATGAAATAATGCTGTTTAACGTCTCCCAGTGCATTGGCGCGAGTTTTATTGTTGGTGACGTCACAGCGTTACCGAGATACAGATCTGGGCTATTATATTAGTAATAGACAGAGCGTAGCAGTCACCTCTTTCAACGTTCACTTTTCTTTGGCTCATAAATATAATGTTAAAAACAACCTCTAGAAACGGCCACTCAAATCCCTCTGAGCGCCGGGTTCGTTCCTCGTTCAACTTCAATGAAATACATTCCTATCATCTATCTCTCAAACTTTTTTCCCTTGCATACCTCTTGATTACTCTTTTTACTTTCTCGTATACGAAGTATACAAAGAGAAAGTATTGTAATCGTTAAAAAATTCGAACTCGAGATTTTGACGAATCTCCACGTTTTAGACCTCCCAGAGTCCAAAAAACACAATTATGGAATTATGTCTGTCTGTCTGTCTGTGAACACGATAACTCGAAAACTAATAGAGCTACGGAGATGAAATTTGGTATGTGATCTTTACACATAATTTGTAGGTTTCTTTCAAATTTTGTACAAAATCCGTCTACGGGAAGTCAGCCTGTCTGTCCACTCTCATGCGAACACTATAACTCAAAAACTTGAATAGCTAGATGGATAAAATTTGGTACACAGTTTTATCTTCATGAATGTAGGTCCGTATAAAATTTTGGGCAAAATCCGACAAAGGGTTGACTGTCTGTAGGTCTGTATAATCGCATACTTGTTTTACTTAAGTTACTATGGTTGACGTTTGACCTTGGCGGTCTACGAAGGAAATTGTAGCGAGGCGCAAACACGCGCTTGGGAAATTTTGGCAACTTCATTCTGACATTCTCCAGATGGAAGGTATAGTGAAATCTTGCGTGATATCTGTAGTAAGATTTCGTACTCTAAAACCTTAAATAAAGTTGTGGTACCTCAGCGCGCGTAAAAATTGAGAACATACACAATTCTTTTTGAAAAATATTAAGTTACAGGAATTCATGAATTTGATATGTCTCATTGTAAATCACCATCCATAATTTTTTTCTCAAAATAACCAGGCCTTGGATAAATACCCCAAGAATATTTACCTACCCACTGGGTGTTTACCCACCCCACATTGCTGGTCGTATGCGAGAAAGTTTCGGGAAGGCCACCTTCTACTGTCATATCCTCCTCCCCCTTTCCGAACTATTCCTTCGCTCAAAGCCTTTATCAATAAGTTTAAAGTTTTAGGGTAGCTTAACAGTCAAAGGACTCGAATTAATAAAATTTGCAGGATTTATTTTTAATTTTACATTTTATTCCATTTTTAAAATAGCATTAGCTCAACGCCAAAAGAAATAAAAGCAGAAATTTCGGATTATAAGGACAGCTAAAAATTACACTTCGTAACAATAAATTATTCAAGTGGTATAGTTATTAAACAGCAAACATTCGTAGACTTACGTCTCTCCATAGTGGTCTAATGGTGCGTCGGTAAAGAAAAAATGATGACTCTTTTCGCTCTCAAGTTAAACGCTTTTATCTCCGCAACCAAATAACATAGAGAAGAACATTAAAAGAGAAAGGGGTAAATTAAAGATTGCAAAAAGAATTTTAGAATTTAAAATAACGGTTTAGTCACAGTCGAACTGCAAAGTTCGAAATCGTGTTCAAAATCAAAGTTGAAAGTTCGTTTGAATCATGTTTTTGATCATGAAAAAGTTTGATGACGTCACAGCAACCGATGCGCGCGAACGCAAACTATCCAAGTGCATTAGGCAATTCATTCGTCGATCTTACGTTCACGCGAAATATTACTCCAGAATTTTTGAATTACGTCGAATTTCTTGCTAAAGTTAAACGCTTGTAGCTCCGCAACCAAATAACATAGAGAGTTGGTTTTAGTTTCATTTAACAGAGAAAGGCGGACTTTGAAGATAGCAAAAAATAGATTTTAGAATTTGGAATGACGGTTTAGTCACAGTCGAGTTGCAAAGTTGGTGAAAATCGCGAAGAATTTTACATAGATAGAGTCACATAGTCACACTAGACTAATAGTCACTATAGACTATAGAATTAATAGCCACATATAGCTACTTTAGTCACAGAAATTCACGGTTGAGTAAGATAAGTAAGTCTACGCCCCTCAATCCCAGTGGCCGTTTTGCAGAATCAGCCTCCTGTCGATTTTTAAAAAAATACCTTATGTTTCCTTGTTCCCACCATTACTAACTTTGATTTCAAGTACCCACAAGTAATCCCTCGCGTACCCCCAGGGGTACGCGTACCACAGGTTGGGAAGCTCTGGTTTAGCTGATCATGGACCTTTTTATTAAGAGGAAAGGGAGGAAAGAAAGAATCCAAAAAATTCATTCATTAAAAAACAACACGCAAAATCAGAGCGAAATTAATCATTCCTTTCTCGATGTCAAAAGAAAAATGAATTTCGGCACCTGTCGGCGTTGGTCATTCTAGAATTCATTTTTATCTTTCAAGCGCTTGTTCGGACTATGGCAAAGACAGTGGTGGCGACTCGGGGGGGGGGAGTGCAGTCTTCCTGCCACTTTTTATGGGGAAAATTTAAATTTTTGTTTCATTTTAGCTGCCTAAAAACAGGAGATATAAAAAAAAAAGTGGTGTCCGTTAATGCTAGCTAATTTTGTAACTAAATTTTTAAATTTTGTTGTATACCCCCTATACTCCAGAGTACTTCTGGGTGTCTATAAATTCCTCCTCCCCCTTTGGTCCAATCGTCGCCACTGGACAAAGGTGGGTTGCTGCCATCAGCAAATGGAACTTTCATCTTCACAGACTTTAGGAATAATAGATGATATTATTGCGCATCCCTCCGGCGAAACGATTAAGACTTATTTTTCCAATTAAAAACGAATCAGAAATTTTACTTCCAAAAATGCTGAAAGATCCTACAAATTGTACATTCTTTTCAAAATAAATAAATAAAAATAAAGTGGTTTTTTTCTTTAAAAAACTTTTAAAATTCGCTTTATCAGATATGCAGTAGAACCCGGGAAATCCGAACTAATTGGGGCTGACTTCTGTTAGGATTCCGGGGAATTCGAATTATCCGGGAAATTCGGTGAAATGCTTTTGAAATACCAAATGCAGTAGAGTATTGACTCTGGGTGCTCTGTGAAGGCGTACGGAAAGAGCGCGCGGCGATTCGCACTGTACAGTGACAAACAAGTTGAGGGTAAAAAGAAGATATCTGAATTTGTTTCTACTCATTAAGGTATCTGACTACGTCTAAAAGACGGTTTTGGGTCGAAATTCACAAAATTTTTTTTATGGTTTTACTTTAAAGCCCATTTATTTAGCTTTCTAAATCTGGGTTTATTTTATTTTTACGATGAATAGAAACGGAGATATAGAATTTTTTATAAAGCACGGTAGCTAAGAACGAAACCGGAAGTTGGCTGTTTTCCCTCGTTATATCCAATACACCGCACTCTGAAGTATAAATTAATTTGCTTTTTATTTATTTCGATTAATTATACATTCTATCTGCAAGTCGTGTCAATTTTAATAAGATTTTGAGTTTCGACAAGCTACTATGAACATTTTTGCCAAAATGCACATTTGTGGAGTTACAAAATTCACCTTTTTGGACATCGATAGCTTAATTGTTGTTTAATGAATGATTTTATGGTCTTAAAAGAGTATATCATGAACTGGGAACAGTTCCTGGCCAACATATACATTGAAATAATATCTTAACCTCAATAACCATAGAATCGTCACTTCTAATAGACAGTCTTTCACAGGAACAAAAAAGGCTAGAAAAAAATTACGGGCTCTCAGAATGAAAAAATGTGATAAGATTCTGAATAAAGAAAGTATATCCTACAAATGTGACAAATTTCAAAGAAGTTAAATATATATATTTTTAATGAAAAGCAAATTAAAACTTTAAACGCGTTTTTTGAAAAACTTATATTTCGTCAAAAGTCACTTACGCAAAACACGATATCTCAAAACATTATCTATATATTTCCTTTAAATTTTGTATATATGTTGTCTTAAATGTAATAAAGGCGATGAACTAGACATATAGTTTTGAGATCAATAGTTTTTGATTTAGAGCTGCCTAATGTTGATTATACCTATGCATTTTGTGAAATTTTGAATAAGAGAATACTCGACTGGCCATAACTTTCCTGTAAATGCAAGTATTTCTTAGATCCTAGTTCATTGCCTTCACCATAGCTGCAAATGTGCTGTGTAGAGAAATAATTTGAATATATGGATTAGAATTTCTGCTAGAGTGTTTTGCTTTTTGCTCTAATTTTACCCCTTTTTTACCTAAATTATCCCATTTTACTGAATCTCAAGTGACATAAAATTTCCTGACTGGTATTAATGGTTGTTTTGAATCATATTGAGTCAGAAAATGAACTGAAATTGCACATTAAAGCGCTTTTTCAAAAATTCGTTCCCGCACGTATTCAGATACCTTAAGGTGCTGTATTCATTTTTAAAGACCAATTAGATTACTTCTTTTAAGTTAGGAATGAATATTAGCTTTGTTTCTCATTAATAATTCTTATTTTTCCTTTGTTTTTCAGTTAAATTTTTTCAGACAATTAAAAAAAAGTTGTTCGGGTTATCCGGAATTCCGGATTACCGGGGTTCTACTGTTAGAATTAGTACTTGTTTAACTCTATCGATACGGGACCGTCCCACGCGTCCCTTCAAGCAAAAGACGATAGCCGTCCGAATGTCACTCCGAAATTTCCACCCCCTTTCTGTTAAGTGTGATTGATTTCACACCCGCGGCGCGTGCTTTCTTCGTTAGAGTGGCTCGCCCAGATGTGTTTGGGGAAGAGCGGAGTTTTCTCACAATTCGGACAATGCCAGCTGTCATTGTGGTTTCTGAGGGGGAAAGTAAATTTCCCTTATCTTTGATAGAGGAGCTCGGACGTTCCCGTATTTTAAGGTCCCTTTATTTCAATGGCCTTGGGAATCAGAGGGTTAAATATGTATTTTGCTCTCTTTCAAAACATGTAATGCATTTAGAGGGACCAATTGACCTTGGAATGGAGGGTGGACGCTATAAAGAGGTTTCAGTGTATAGTGAAAAACAAATTTTTGTTTGCTTTCTAATTCTTTATCTTCCTTTTTCGCAGCTGGTGGCCAGCAGCATGCACAACAAGCGTACCAAAATCCTCGTCGTAGGTGGGGTCCGAACTTGGCAGGACAGACTGCTGCAAGTGACCGCCTACGAGGTCGACCTTTCGATCGTCAGTAGAGAGTCTGTTCCGGCAGCTGATTGTCCACTAGCGATAGAAGTGAGTGTTTTTTATAATGGTTCCAGCGATTTAATAGGTTAGCTATTTCATGAACTTTTAAATTAGTAAGGATTCGTAAGCTTTCCGGATTAGATATAGTGATCAAAACATAAATGCTACTGAAATTGACGTTAATTTTCAACATTTGTTTACGAAATAAATAGGAGCAATTCTCTCCCGCATACGAAGAGATTGTGCTGTAATCTTTAAAAAATTCTAGCTCGAGATTTTTAGAGTTTTGTCAGTGTGTTTGTGTATGTGGACACAATGAATCAAAAACGCAAAGGTATAGGTTGGTGAAATTTGGTATGTGGCCAATGCGCCAAAATGGTAGACTTATATCACATTTTGGACGAAATCCTTCAAAGGGCAGACTGCTTGCTTGCATGTCTGTCTTTGTGCGTAGGAAAACTACAACTCAAAAACGGAACAAGCTAAACCAGTGAAATTTAGGATGCGATCTTAACGCCAAAATTGTACTATCGTATCAAATTTTGAACCCTATTCGCCTATGGGTAGTGTTTAGTCTCGATTGCAGTGCCATTCTCCTAGGGGGAATGGCTTTAAAGTGGTGGCAACAGTGGCGAATCCAGGGGGGACTATCGGGCTACAGCACCCCCAGACCCAAGCCAGAATTCTTTATTTTATTTAAAATAATTACAACTATCTTTTTTTAATTACCCTCTTTAAAAAAATAAAAAAAACGTTTCAATATTGCTTTCTGGCTATACAGGCTCGAAAATTTTCCTACTTTTGTAGTCATTCCCCTTGTATTTGTAGTTTTAAAGCGGTAGAAGACATTTTTTGGCTAGTTATTTATTTCATTGTAATTTTTATTAAATTATCGAAAGTATTGAATTGTTCTTTATGATTCTTATTGTCAGGTGAGTAAAGTCTATAAAGTTAAACAGTTTTGGTTTACTTTAGCCTTGAGATTTGACATTCGTCACGACGGTACAAAATGTTTATGCCGTCGGGGCCCCCCCGGGCCGGGAGCCGGGGTCGGCCGCTGGGTGGCAAAGAGATACCCCCCCCCGGTTCTAACTGAGAATTGTTGGCAGCCGGACGTAAAAGGGCAGTGCTCCTCTATTGAGCAGAAAACAGAATATTTACAGAACAGAATATTAGAAAATAGAATTATTAGAATTATAAACGTGGTTTATTTCCCCTGTTTGAATCCTATATCATTAATTAATATTTTAGTCACAGTCTCTCTTTCTTTATTTACCTATGTTGAATTTCACAATAAAATGATTAAAAAAGAAATAGCCCACGTCCATTCTAATTTAAATGAACTATCACATCCAGGTAGACTGTCTATTTGTTAACTTATATCTTTCTCCCTTTTTGTGTGAACTTACTTCACTCATCCTTCTTTTTCTTTCTACTGCAACACAAGAAGCCGTACGTTGAGAAAAAAATTAGAGCCAAGAATATGTACAGTATGCGGCAAAATATACAATTTTTCGGCGGAGGAAAAAGTATTCCTTGTTGAGTATAATATCCACTCATATGGAAGTAGTCGTGGAGGACGATGCAATTTGAAACAGATAACAGCATTGCAATGTCTACAATGTTTTAACAAAACAGCGAGAATTAATGTAGTTAATCCATCCGTTATTAAAAGATTTCGTCTCTTTGGTAGGGGGATAGGCCATACTGTAGGACAGGTAACTAACCATACTGCTTAGGAATCTGGACATGCAGTGAAAAGCTGTCTGAGACTATTTATTTCAGGTGTTTCTTCTTCCCATTTCCCCGATCTTACGCCACTGAATATGTGGTTGTGAGGAATGCTTGCTCAACTGTGCCTGCATTATGAAAGTAATTTACCTTGCTTTTCATGAATCCTTTGTTGCAGGTTGTATGAGAAATTTATGTGATGCCATATGAAGTAGAGATGGGAAAAACTTACCGGTTTAAATCGAAAACCGTTTTTTTTATTCCGGTTAAAACGTTTTTTTCCGGTTATTTTTTTTAATCCAAAAACCGGGTCTGTAGATAAGTTCGATTTTAGGTTCGACTAGACTAAAACTTACCAAAAAGCTTTGAATTTCTTCATCTTAGGCCAATCACCGACGCCTGCTTCCTCGAGGCGTCTGTTGGTTGACAGATTACTGAAAGAGTCTTTATGAATAGATAAATATTGGCCAATGAATTGATTTCCTGCAAAATCAATTCTAATAAAAAAATTTGTCTACAAACGGTGTCTGTTTTTTGTAGCCAAAACATATTTATCTTTAGTCGGAAGTTCTGTGGCGTCCGAAAGATTAGTATTTCCGTTGAATGATGCTGTTTCCGATGAGAAGTGTCGACTCACGGATCAACACATTGCTGAAAGAGTCTTTATGGGCAGATTAGATGATAAATATTGGCCAATTAATTAATTTCTTGTGAAAACAATGTTAATAGAAAATTTTGTCTATAATACTTACTTATTGCAATAATTATTCATTTATTATTATTGCATATTGTATTAATGACTTATTTATAATCATTACTTATTACATTAATTAATTATTGCATTAATACTTACTTATTGTGTATTATTATTAATAAAAAATTCTGTCCACAAACGTTGCTGTTTTTTTAAAAAAACCGAAAACAAGGTTTTTTCCAAAACCGGTTATTACCGGTTAACTGTCAGTGAAAAAATCCGGTTTAACCGAAAGCCGTTTTTTTAAATAACCGTCACCCCTAAGATAAAGTATGCATATAGAGATGATTCAACATGCTAAATACACATATTTTAATTTCTTTTGGTAGACATGAATTCACAGCAAGTGTGGAAAGTGGGATGACAGCCCAGATATTGTCTTCGTCATTTGATCACAATTACTTATAATCCCCAATTAGTTTTTGTGAAGCTTCAAAATAGGTTTTACCTATTTAAACCGTTTCTTTTGCAATAACCGCCAT
>BGPR01004645.1:0-22321 GCA_013235015.1 Araneus ventricosus | reverse complement strand
GCAGACTAAAACAAGGTGAAGTGGAAAACTATACAAATTTGCAGACTAAAGCAAGGTGAAGTGGAAAACTATACAAATTATGAGACTAAAACAAGGTAAAGTGGGAAAGCTATACAAATTACCAGATTTAAATGAGGTGAACTGGAAAACTATACAAATTAGCAGACTAAAACTAGGCGAAGTAGGAAAAATATACAAATTAACATATTAAAACAAGGTGAAGTGGAAAACTGACTAATTTAGCAAGAAAGTGTCTCGAATTTTACGGTGTTTCCTGCTTGTCTTAGAGATGCCACCATCAGTTTTCTTTACCGCATCTAGTATTAAGCCTGCCCTTTACAAAATAAATGCGCAATAATAAATATTCAAGATTCCATGGAAGCTGAGCATCCTTAATTATCTATCACTTTGTAGATTTCGTTAAAAAAGCAGCTTCTGAGTAAAATAACAGTATAACTACAAAATGACGGGAGGCTGTCTTTTTCAAACAGCCGCTGATGTTAAAGGCGTAGGACTACTTTACTCTCGTGTCTCTTTTCCGATTTCCAATTTTTTAAAACTTGTGTTGTTACCCTTTATCTCTAAAATAAGACATTAGTTATGTTTTTAACATATGCAGTTACCGAGATATAGAGGATCGCGTCACCAATTCATGCGTATTTTTGCCCAATTTTGCGACTCAGTAGTCGCCGAACTACAATTCCGATTTTCAATTTTTGTTGTAACTTCTGTAGTTACCCTTTATCTCTAAAATAAGACATTAGTTATGTTTTCAACATATGTAGTTACGAGATATAGAAGATCTCCCATACAACGTTTTATATAGCGTTACGGCGCACAGTGGTCCAGTTTCGTTTTCTAGCGAGACAAAAATCATAGCGACGAAACTAAAAACAACAGAGACTTGAAATTTGCACAGTTTAAAGGAAATGGACTTCAGTTGTATCCCATGAAATTTCATAACAATCGGTTGGATATTTCTTGATTTGTATTAATTTATTTAATTCGTTCCCATTGTTCTCTATGGAGGGAACTGTTGTAATCTGCGGAAAAGTTAATAATTAGTTGTATAAAACATAAAAAAATCTGATAAATTTTACCAAATGAAGGAAATAGCTTTAAAATAAGATTTGTGAAATTTTAGTTAAGTCTGGTAGGTATTTTTTTTATTTTTAACATTCCAAATATTTGAAATGTTAAAATATATCTAATGAATAATTGTGTGATAAATTCAAATGCCTTTCAAAACGATTAAAAAGTGAAAGAATTTCGTTAATATAATATAAATGTTATATAAATACCATTAAATCTTTAAAAAAATTACTTTTAAGAGTAAAATTGACCGCAGTTTTCACAAAAATAATATGAGAATTCAGGAAATATTCCAAAACATTTTAATAACTAACTTTTAAGCATAATAGATAAAGGTAACGCTTTTCATCGTCTGAATTATGTTTTATATTATTTGTTATTTATAAAAAAAGTATTTGTGGTAAGTTTTCCTAACTTTATCGTCCTTTTAGCTGTAGCTGAAGACAGCATTTGAGAGTTTGTCACTGAAGCAAACTAACTGTCTTTAAAATTTCAAATCGCGTTCTGAACTATTCCAAAATTTTCGTGTTTTCGGGGAGTTTATGTCAACTACTAAATCAGAAATAAATATTGAAATCGATTTAAAATACTTTTGAAACCATTCAGCGTTTATTTCTTAAAAAGTTAAAATGTATTTTAGATTCAGTATTCGCCCCCTTAAATTCGATAATTTTTTAATAAAATGTTCGAATTAATGTCGTTTGAATTTTTATTAATTAACATCTAGGCTAGAACAAGTTAATTTAGTCTTTCAACAGGTTTGTAAATACTCAGATATTTATTTTTGCGTCATTGAAGGAAAAAGTGAAAATTCTTCACTGACATGCATGACATTAAAAAATAAAATAATTGAAAAAGTCGGGGTTTATCGGGGCTAATATTTAGACATTTTGTAGAGGATAGAGTGCAGAAATGATTTAAGGTAGTCTCAAGGTGTGCAAAGTTGTGCAAACTTTTTAAATTCACTTTAAATTTGAAAATTTAGTTGAAAAAAGGGGCTTTTAAAATATAGTATAAAAATATGGAAAATATTGAAATTATGTGTTAAGAACGGTATCGCTTACTTGCCCTGGAATCGGACATCATGAAAAATCTAAAATTAGACAGATAAAGAGCAATGCAGGACTTTACAGAACGAAATCCGAGGGCTCGCTGAAACGCGACTCAAGTGTTCGAAAGACATTCTTCAACTTTAACCTCCATAAAACCTTCTAAGACTACATGCTTATACAAAAAAATTTATGGCTTTCAGGGTTCCAAACGGTTCTCTACCTACCCCCAAAGAAAATAAACCCATTTGCCAACCTCGAAATTTCGATTTTTGTCGCGCTACAAACCGAAACTGGACCACTGTGCGGCGTGTGAATCAAATTCCTTCCTGAGACCCCAATGGGAGGAACGTAGTCCTATGTTTAAAGCAGTTTCTGAGTAAAATAACAATATAACTAAAAAAGTCAAATTGAAAATTATCAACAATATCTATATATTTAAAAAATTGGCAAAACCAGATGGTGAATAGCCCAGCCTCAACCACTGAATCGATTTCGATAATTTTTATTTCATATGGAAGCTTATGACGTCTGGATATGTCATCAAGGGTCGCCTGCCCCCACCACCCTCCATTTCAGAGACAAATCGAAAAATTACTTCTCCACTGCACATTCTCTATGTTGGAAAAAAAATCTTCAGACAGTCCCCCAGCTCGAACCACTGGACCAATATCGACAATTTTTATTTGATATAAAAACTTATGACCCCTAGATATGTCATCAATGGTCTCCAGCCATCCACCAAACTCCATGTTCGAAATAAATAACAAAATATAACTTTGGCATACTCCTTCAGCCTCTACAACCGCCAATTTATTTCGCCAAGTTGCAAGTAGGCGAACAGCTGGTCACCGAAGGCGGCTAGAATCAAACTAAAATACACTGACGTCAATTTGTTTACAATATTTGACATGAAATCAATATTAAATTTATCTATTATCTATTAATACTGTTACGAACATGGAAAGTCGCTTCCCAGCAATGTTAGTCTTATGGTTGGGAAGAGAGTTTTACATGGGTAAGTATGGGATGACTGGCAGTAGTCAGGCCTGGACTCTTGCCCTTATCCACAATTTGAAGATTCCAGAAAATGCGATCCTTTTCTCGATATCTCTACTAGGAGAGGGATACGCTTGAATGTACTAGATGATTCCATGCGAAGTCACGGCCCGTCGGGGAGACTATAAAAGAACCACACTTAGACTACAGAGCAGTATTGTGTTGATCGAATGGAACGACTTTGGAGTTTCGTCTGCAGGGTGAGTTAGAAAACCGGTGAGCTGCGCACTATTGAAAGTGCTGTTATTGTCATTACTAGTGATTTGCTGACTGTTTGTGTTGCTAAATCTGAAAGTGCTGAACTGTTATTACCTGTGAATTGTTGATTGTTTGCGTTGCTAATGTGTGCAAGATCTATTGTTTCCTGTTACCTGTGCTACGTGTTTTCCTGCATATTTGTGAATAAACCTTAATTCCCCATTATCCTGCGTGTTGGACTGTTACCTGTGCTTCTTGTTTTCATGCATATTTGTGAATAAACCTTAATTCCCCATTATCCTGCGTGTTGGACTGTTACCTGTGCTACGCGTTTTCCTGCATATTTGTGGATAAACCTTAATTCCCCATTATCCTGCGTGTTGGACTGCTTACACCATACACCCACAGAACGATTTTTGTAACAATACTATGAAGAACTGAAAGAATGAATTATTAATACTATGAGATAATACAAACAAGCAATGATAGAAGGAAGAACACGCAAATTTTTTCTACTGAAAAACTTGATCAGCTTGTTGAATTTTTTATGAATATCGCACAAAAATGTTTTCATTTTCATAGACTTTTATTTAATTAAATTTGTTTTATGTTATAAACATGGTATTGTGCAATCGATTTTTCTCTCACTTCCTGGATGTGATAGACATTTCGTTTACTTGTGCATTCTCGATGACAATACATTCGTTCAGTGTTTTCACAACTTAATTATCAATTAATCGATTGATTTAATTAAATTTTCATTCCATACAAGTGGCGCCAGCTGGTAGTATAGTTGAGCAAAACTGATTTCAAGATTGCATAATATTTACATAATAATGAACTATGAATTAAAAACTAAAAAGGGGAAAACAATTAAAATTCCAATTTTTACTGCACTAATAAAAGTGTGTTTAAAAAAACTGCTTTTATTAACCTCTTTTGGCCCGAATTATTATTTATTAGTAAAAAAATAAATAACTGAAAAAAAGTCAACTTAGAAATACAAGGTGTACACAAATTAAGTGACACATTTCAAATAATAATAATAGTAAGACTAAAAATGTTGGATCTACGAATTTTTTAAAAACGAGAGCGCATCCCCAAAAGTTTTTTTCAGAAAAGAAACACGCCATTTCGGTGGTCTGGGGTCGTAAATTACTGGAAATCAAAAATTTGTTTAGAGCCATTATCTGAGAAAATATTAAAACTGGAAGAAAAATAAAATCATGTATTTGTAGAGAATTTTACGCTCTTTAATTTGTTAATTCACATGTAGTGTGAAAACTGAAGAGTTTTCGTGGTATTCAAGAAAAACTGAAAAAAGAAACCAGAAAACACGCATCGGCCTCTGCTGATCGGTAGCCATTGCGTACGGAATTTTGTCGCTGTTACAAATTTAGAACGGTGTAACGCCGCGTTACCTATCTGAAAAAACACTTTTTGAGATGCGCTCTTATTTTTAAAAAATCGTAGTTCCAACATTTTTAGTTTTTTTTTTATTAATTTTTGAAATTTGTCACTTTATTTGTCTACACCCTGTACTTCATGTTTAAAATTATTCATTTATTCTTGATTAATTATTTCATGAATTGATAAATTAATTGCATCCAGATTAATTAATTGAAGTAATTCATTAATCATTTTCACTGAGATCATGCTGCCATCTAGGCCACATCAAATCCTCTACAGCTTCAATTAAAAGCCAAAATGTATATAAAAGTAGATAATTCCGGTGATGTTAAATGACATCGAGGGCTCGGAAGGTAAATTTATTAAAAATCAACATGTGGTTTAGGTATATAATTTACACCGACTTTAATCTTTAGCTAGTCTGGTTTATATCATACATTGGATGCAAAGGACAAATCAGGATAAACAAACGGTATAGTCTAGAAAAGTTAAGAGCATGGAATTTATCAATTTTTTTAAGGAAGAAAGTGACTTTTGATTTCACATAATCAGAGACACATCTCTGGTGAATAATATCCAGACTTTCCCCTCGACTGGCAAAATGAGGACATATCCAGATTTTTCGGCTTTATGCCTTGAGTTTATCGGACATTTCAATAACGTAAGGTTCGTCAACTTCGTTCTTCTTTTTCAAGTCGGCTAATAATAGATTTTCCTATCAAAACTAGTCCATCCCTTTTTATTTACGGAAAACAACTTAAGTTATTGACTGCAGAATATCAAGGGTTAAATTATTGAACTATCAGCAAAACAATTATCGATTATTCTAAAAGAAGGAGGCACGCGTATCGTGTCGTGCCAGAACGCGTGAGAAGCAGCAACTGGCCGTGCTTGCAATCGAACGTCAACGAGTCCCAGTCGTTCTATTATCCTATTTCGAACGAACTGTTCACCTACTGATGGACATCAACAAGCCTTATCTCCCAAATGTTTGGAATTCGATATCACGACCCAGTCTTTTCTGGAACAGATGAGACATTATGATGCGATGGATTGCATCAGATTTGTTTGGTTCCAATGATGCACTTTTTTATCTTTGGCTTTCTGCGTACATTTGACTTGGAGACAGATATATGCGGAAAGCGAAGATGTCCTTGCCTTGGTGTATCGATTAGATTTGTTTTTGATGAAGCAAGTCTTGACATTGACAAAGAAGGAATGGTTTTTCCCGACATGTTCTGTTCTGAGTGTAAAGACCTATCGTTTCAAAACCGTGCTCCTATAGGTAGACAAATGACAATTGTTGATAACAAGGGAATGCAATGTGTGAAATGAAATTGCACTTGAAGTATCCAGTACAACAAGTAATTGACAGTAACAATAGCATAATAATATAGTATAGTAACGTAGTATAATACAGTATAGCAACATAGTATAGTATAATAATATAGTATAGTAACATAGTATACTATAATAACATAGTATAGTATAATAATATAGTATAGTAACATAGTGTAGTATAATAATATAGTATAGTATAATAATACAGTAGAGTAACATAGTGTAGTATAATAATATAGTATAGTAACATAGTATAGTATAATAATATAGTATAGTAACATAGTATAGTATAATAATATAGTATAGTAACAGTAGTATAATAGTAACAATTTGAGCATATGTAATTTAAGTAAATCCATTTCCTAAGAGCAATTGCCTAGACCTTTTGCATCCTTTACAACTTCTGACGCAGACTTACGTCTGTCCATAGTGGTCTAATGGTGTGTCGGAAAAGGAAAAAATGATGACGCTTTTCGTGGTATTTTTAAACGCTTATAGTTCCGCAACCAAATAACATAGAGAGTTGGTTTTAGTTTCACTTAACAGAGAAAGGTGGACATTGAATATTGCAAAAGGAATTTTAGAATTTGGAATTACGGTTTAGTCACAGTTGAGCTTCAAAGTTGATGAAAATCACTAAAACTTTTGATGACGGCACCGGCGACCGATGCGCGCTCACGCGGACTAAGGCAATTCATTCATCGATCTGAGGTTTACGCGAAATATTACTTAAGAATTGTTCAATTACGTCGAATTTCGTGCTAAAGTTAAACGCTTATAGCTCCGCAACCAAATAACATAGAGAGTTGGTTTTAGTTTCATTTAACAGAGAAAGGTAGGCATTGAAGATTACAAAAATAATTTTAGAAGTTTTAATTACGGTTTAGTCACAGTCGAGTGGCAAAGTTGGTCAAAATCACGAAGAATTTAACAGATAGAGTCACATAGTCACACTAGACTAATAGTCACTACAGACTATATAGTTAATAATCGCATCGAGCTACTTTAGTCACAGAAAGTCACAGTTGGGTAAGGTAAGTAAGTCTACGCCGTTCAATCCCAGCGGCCGCAGAAACAGCCTCCCGTCGAATTTTTTGTTTTTATTCAACTGTGAAGTTCCCAGAATTGATTAAATACGTTATACGGTAGGCTAACTGAATTAATTCACAAGGCTTCCAACCAGTAAAGCGGGTTAACGTTCCTTCAACTATTTCTTTAAGACGTGACCTCAAAACATTTTCTCATTTTCTTTGAATGTTTTTAATGTTTCGTGACCCCGTTTCCGTCAGAAAACTTTTGCTCCGATCCTTAAGTTGAGGAATTGATAAGAAAAGGAAGCTCTAATTATTTGAGTTCACTATTTTAAGTTAACTTCAGAATGATTTTATTTTAAATATATTTCTTAATGAAATATATTTAGAAATAATTATTTCTAAAAGATGAAAACGGCACAAATGACCTAGAAAAGAATCCCGAACTGGCATGTGCAAATTTCATGTCGTGACTAGTCATTGTTCTGGAGTAATTCTTATGACAGACAAAAAGACGTATGTACAGTAACGGCTACAGAGTGGGAAAAGGTGGGAGTGCAAAGGGAATTTACCAGAAAAGAACAATTATAGAGGGTAGAGTAAAGTTTAAAAATTTAGTTGCAAAATTAGCTAGGTTTCTTGGCCGCTACTGATTTTTTATAATTCCTAGTTTTAAACAGCTATCATGAAATAAAAACATTTTCCCCGCAAAAAGTGGTGTTGGCAGCTGCCTCCCCTCCCCCGCCGCCCGAGTCGCCGCCATTGCGCATGTATTTTTACTTTCTCGTATACGAAGTATACAAAGAGAAAGTATTGTAATCGTCAAAAAATTCGAACTCGAGATTTTGACGAATCTCCACGTTTTAGACCTCCCTGAGTCCGAAAAACAAAATTTTGGATTTATGTCTGTGTGTCTGTTTGTGAACACGATAACTCGAAAATTATTAGAACTACGGGGGTGAAATTTGGTATGTGGTCTTTAAACATAATTTGTAGGTTTCTATCAAATTTTGGACAAAATCCGTCAACGGGAAGTCTGTCTGTATGATCAAGGTCATGCGAACGCTATAACCCAAAAACTTGAAAAGCCAGATGGATAAAATTTTATACACAGTTTTATCGTCATGAATGTAGGTCCGTATAAAAGTTTGGGCCAAATCCGTCAAAGGGTTGACTGTCTGTCTGTCTGTATAATTTACCATGGAGACCAATCCGCTATCTCCACGCACATGCGTACGGAAGCAATCGTCTGTGCTCGCGAAAGGAGCGATTACGTCAGTTTGTCCTTGAGACGGCAAGAGTGAAACCTAGCAGTGTGCGATAGATGCGTTTTAATCGGTACGCATCTCTTTGAATTCTTTACCTAGATATTTTTCAATCACTGTAATGAAAATTTTCTGATAGTCATTGGATTCTGGGTAACAATAGGTTCGAATTTTTTTTAGCCGCGCTGGGGAAGGGGAAACGGCACCTTTTTGGGGAAGTATAAGAGAAAGTTTAGGGGAAAACACTCCCGCCGGTTTGTTTCATGTTGCAGATAGTTTTTCCATATTCCATTTTACAGCATTCCGTTGAAGAATCTGTATCATCATCATCAGTATTCTCCTTGAATGAAATGATGCAACTCCATACAGTGGTACAATCTATCAAATGAAATGAAATCAATCAGAAAAGCCAACTATCGTCTTCTGTATCAGAGCAAAGGTCTTATCGCATTTTTAGAAACCTTGGCATGGTCAAGATTTTCAGATAAATTTTCCGTTGCAGATGTAAAGATTGCTGGTACTAGAAGTCTAGAACAAAAAATATCGAAACGACAATCACTTCAAAGTCATTGTGGATTAATTTCTACAGCATCAAAGGCTAGAGTCCTATTATATACATTAGGCAAGTCTATTGTGGAGTCATCAAAATGACTAAATGTACACATATACAGCCATGCTGTTTATATAAAATAGAATTAATATATAATTTAAATAATAATTAGAATTAATATGTACTAAATAAGTGTGCGAGAGTTACTGTCTGGTATAAAATGATCTTGAATGTAATTTATAAATACTATTCGTAAAGGAATGATTTAATTAAGAGTATGAACATAATATATTAATTAATTAATTAATAATTTGGCTCACTCATATTTTTCACAGAACAAAGGATATATATGTTTTAAACATACTTTTCCTAAATAAGATGTAATTGTAGTGAATAAGCTAACATTTTAATTTTCTATATCTCAATCTAATTAAGCGTTTTGACTCTAATAAAAAAATTCTAACTCATAAATTCATAGACTTTAAATGAATAATTTTTATTTTAATATTAAGTTAAAAATTATTTTTACTTACTATTAGGTTGAAAAAAAGAACATACACACCCAAGAAGCTCGATTTTGAAACCATAATTTCACCTGTTCTGCTGCCTAAATTATCATTTATTAATTAAAACCAACATTTCTTTATATTAAAGAGTTCAAGTCCAAATTTTTTTGTTAGAAAAAACAACAACAAAAAATGGAAAAAACAACTTGACATTTTTCATATATAATGCTATTAAATTATTCCAGATTTATTAATTAATCACATTCAGGCTAATTAATTATTCGCTCATTATTCACTTGTATACAGATCATGTGGTCATCTAGGCCAAATGAAACCTTCTCCTGCCTAAATTAAAAGCAAGAATGCCTATAAAATCAAATTATCCAAGTGACGGCAAAACAGGTCTGGGAAAGGTTGAACTGTTCTATATTGAAAAATTGCAACAAAAAATGTTAACAGGAATTATGTGTAAGCCGAATCTGCATAGAGAAGACTTTAATAAATTTAAAAACACTACTCCATTTTTATAGAGCTCTCCTCTTTCAGATGTTAATCTTTCTATTTGTCCTTCAAACACAATTAGCAATGCATATATCCTTTAAGCTTCAGCATTTTGATGACCAACTTATGATGATCGTAAAAGATAATGTTTCTGAGCTATTTTAATAAGTTTGAAGATAATTGCTGATATTCCATTTAAAACATTCTACCAAACGTCACAAAAATAAACAGATGAAACAAATTTCAAGGATTTCCAAACACTGATTGATAATGATAATTTTTCTCTCGATTTGCAATATGCGTAACAACGTGTTCTGATTAGCATGCAAACAAAATCTAATACACATCCAGAAAATGATAGAGATCCTATATGATTTTTTTTGTCTGATAAAGTAGATGTCCTTCTGTTTTTCTCTTCCGGATAATAATTAGCGGACTGAATTTCAAATTAGAATTCCAGATGCTTCCCACAAACTCAATGCTTATATAATAAAAGTAACAAAAATTTACTCTTAAAATTAATATTATAAAGAATGCATTTAAAGCAGCAACTCTCTCTTTCAATGCAGAAAGTAAGTGCTTTCAAGTGTTTAAGTGGTTTTTGAAATAATGTCTTGAAGTAAAGCCAAGGTAATTTAAAGAACAGTAGACTCCGCTTAATGTGTTCGGGACTTAAGAATTTTGATAACATTAACTGACTGATAACAATAACCGAATTGGGTAAAATCATCCATATTTTTATCACGTCAAGGGAAAAGTAACAAAATGGAAAAGAAAACACTTACCTCAGGGCTATCTATAATTTATTTCAAAAATAATTTTAAAAATGTATTAATTGTTGCTTGACGACAATTATTCCTTAACATTTATATTGCTCGTACTCGTATTGTTTTTAAAAATTTGTTCAACGATGCTGCACGCCGCGTCTCAAAATATGCTTGCCTCATTTCGGAGTTCGTTGGAGGGTTTTCTTCTACACATTCGTCCCCGTCAGAACCATCAACTTTTATTGCTTGGCAAATTTCCAAGTCTGTTAGTGTGGCAGCTACTGGAATGACCTCGTCAATGGACATCCACTCTTCATATTCCTCCTTTTGCATACCTTCAGGAGGTTCAATGACGTCGCTGCCCGCTAAATGGACGCCCTTCAAAGAGAGGTCATGAAAAATAAAACCCGAAATTCTTGCGATGTATGCGGGGAAGTGTCTCCCAAATATCTCTTTGCAAGTGGAACGAACGAGAAATTCTACGAACGCCAATAGTTAACGCTGGTTGAAAATGAGGGATCGGTCAATTCTCTACTTCAAAACTGCTAACATTATAGTGATCACACTAAACGAAAAATTTTGTGTACATTTGAATACGTTGGTTCGGGGCCAGATGTTTTTGATAATATAAAGCGAATGATAACATTAACCGCGATCACATTAAACGGAGTAAACTGTAGTTGGACACTTTGATAACAAAAACAAAGTCAGAAACGAACGATCACGAACTATTCTATTTTGTTGAACAGAATAATGGGTAAAAGTTTTAAATGCGATCCACTAGTTTTGATAATATTATAAATGCTGAGATCCTAAAAAGTCAAACAGCACAGATAATTTACACGTAAATAATGATTACCGATTCTTAACTGGTTTTACTGTTATAAGAATTAAAAATTCTCTGTCACGCCACTCATTCTATTTAATTTTTATGTACACAAGCAAAATGTCTGCCAAAGAAAGTCTATAAAAATTATCCTCAATTAATTTAGCAGGACAAAATTCCTTATTCAGTTTTTATAAAGAATTTAGTCCTGCTCATTATAAAAACTTAATAATCTCTCAATTAAACTTCTACAGTGGCGAATCCAGAATTTTTGTCTGGGAGGGTCTGAGGTTACAACATTTTTGTATAGTCGCAATCTCATGGCTTACATAAGCCAAATCACTATAATTTTACTCACCTGACAATAAGAATCACGAAGGACACTACAGTCGACGCTCGTTATAACGACCCTCTGCCTCCCGCAGCAAAAGGTCTTTATAACGAGTGGTCGCTATAGTGGATATAATTAAAAAATGTACGCATACACGCTCAGCAGTTCCGTAGAAATAGGCTATTTTTTAAAGAGATTCCAACTAAATACTCAAATTATTTTTTATCATTAGTATTAAAAATAAAATTTTATCAATTAAAAATATATTTCTAAAATAGATTTAAAAAAAAAAGGAATTTTGGAGAAATACCGGAAAGAGTGTCCGCTGAATTCGGACGTTATATTGGGATTAGAAGAAACTGGACGGTCGTTATACCGGAAGTAAAATAACATAGAGTGCATAGGGCACCAGTTGGGGATTTTATCACTGGTCGTTATAATAGAACGATCTTTATAATGAGTGGTCGTTATAACGAGCGTCGACTGTATACAACTTTCGATAACTCAATAAAAACACAATGAAATAACTAGCCAAAAAATATTTTCGACTGCATGAACGCTACAAGTACGAGTGGAATGACTACAAAATCGGGAAAATTTTCTGAGTCAGTCAAACCAGAAAGCAATGTTGCCACGTTTTCTTTGTTAACCAGCGGGAGTGGTCTCCCCTAAACTTTATCCTTTACTCCTAACAATGTGGAGAAAAAATAAGCTAAAAGGCAGTAAAACGAACAAGCGTCTCCCTAACCGCAGTGGAGAAAAAAGCTTGGGAATCAGAAGCTTGGCGGCGAAAGGCGTGGGTAGAAGCGGAAAGGATTAGCGCAAGTGAATCGTGCAATTACGCAATAACGGCCTCGCGTCATTGTGTGATGAGAAAAGACAAATAGGCGATTTTAACACCTTCTTTTCGACCGATTGAAACGAAAATTGGGCACGGATCTACAATTATTGTGAGCAGGCCTCATACCAATTTTTATTCATCAAAGCTTTAGGGTTTACGAGGTTTAATGTTTAGAAGTATGTGATTATACAGACCGACAGACAGTCAACCCTTTCACGGAATTAGCCTAAAATTCGATACGGACTTACATTCCTGATCATAAAACTGTGTACCAAATTTTATACATCTAGCTATTCAAGTTTTTGAGTTATAGCGTTCACATGACCGCGGACATACAGACATACAGACTTCCCGTTGACGGATTTTGTCCAAAATTTGAAAGAAACCTATAAATTATGTTGAAAGACCACATACCAAATTTCATCCCCGTAGCTCTAATAGTTTTCGAGTTATCGTGTTCACATACAGACAGACATAATTCCAAAATTGTGTTTTTCGGACTCAGGGAGGTCTAAAACGCGGAGATTCGTCAAAATCTCAAGTTCGAATTTTTTGACGATTGCAATACTTTCTCTTTGTATACTTTGTATACGAGAAAGTAAAATGAGAGATTAAGAAGAAGCAAGAGTAGTGATTTGAAAAAAATTCAAGAATTCTGGTTTAGTTCTGGGAAAGGATGCAGCCCCTTAGCACTCTACCCTTGGATTCGCCACTCAACTTCTATAAACTTAATAATATCTCAATTAATTTAGCAGGATCTTTATTAAGTTTTTAGAAGTTTGGAGAGGGGATGCTAACTCAAGTGTCATCCTCATCATATAGTAACGGTTCAAAATGAGGAAGACCGTCCCTATAAAAGATATCAAGTTGTTTCAGAACGGGGCGTTAATATAATGAAGCTAAATTAAAATTAAAGTATGGAAGTTACAGAATTCCGCTAATGATCGCTCTTGATGCATAAATCAAAATTATAAACAATGCAAAATTTTGTTTTAAAAAGTAAGCACGATTATTCTTATTTTACAAATAAGTCATTGCAAATGCGACCAAAAGAGACTCGAGATTATTTATAGTGAATCTCTATGGTATTGAAAGAATAATTATAGTGAATCATTCCAAATGCCTGGAAACTAAAACTTTATTTCAGATTTTCTAGGCAAGTGAATCTTTGATTACGTTTCAGATTTATTTGATATGAGGTTGACGACGGAAATTTCGATTTGCATTTCCTTTCAAAATGTTTTTATTTTATTAAATAATCAAATATTGTTAAACAGGTGGGAAGTTCGTTATCTAAAATTCGATAGTGTATCGTAGTGAAGCAACAGATTTAAAACACTCACGAAGCAGGAATCTGGAACAGATAATACGTGTGATACAACATATCAATTTTATTTAAAAAAAGGAAATTTATTTATTTGGAACAAATGGATCCAAAATATATACATCCGAATGTCGAATAAGAAATTTCCGGCGAAACAAACATTTTATCAGAACAGTAAATTTCCCTTTCTTGATACGTTCTTGGATGCAAATTTGATTTAATTTGCTGCGACAAGAATTTATTCATTACTTTTATGAAAGAACTTCAAGAATTTTAAGTTTATCGAAGAAATTTCTCTTTGTTACTAAAAAAAATCTTTGATGGCGATAATTCTTCTTTTCTGTCGCATACACACTCACCAAACGATTTAACTATCAAAAAATATATCAATATTAATATATAAAATATATCAATCTATAAAATATTTCAATATCAATATATAACATATATCAATATTAATATATAAATATATCAATATATAAAATATTTCAATATCAATATATAACATATATCAATATTAATATATAAAATATATCAATATCATTATATAAATATATCAATATCAATATATAAAATGTATCAATGTCAATATATAAAATTTATCAATATGAAATATATCAAAACATATCAATATAAAATGTATCAACACAAATCAATCAAAAATATATCAATATTAAAAAACAGTAACGGTCTTTTAATATAAAAGCTAAAATGTCAATATATAAAATTTATCAATATGAAATATATCAAAACATATCAATATAAAATGTATCAACACAAATCAATCAAAAATATATCAATATTAAAAAACAGTAACGGTCTTTTAATATAAAAGCTAAAATGTCTATATAAAAAAATTAAAGGGATTCAAACCTCGTGACAGAAACATCGTAGCCCGGTAATGTTTCCGGCTCGATTTGTTCCTCTTTATATTATTATTAAAAATTTACTCTTAATTATATAACAACGAAACGTGCACACAAAATATGTAATTAATACTGTCGCAACGCATGTATGTATAAACGGAGCTAAAACAATTAAAAGTATTGTTGTAAAATATACTTAAAACTATTTTTATAAATTTATTAAAACTAGAGAAAAAGAACTGCACAGAAATAAAATTGATATCACTGAAACACTAATGTTTTGAATTTTCAATTGTTGTAAGAATGGTTTTTGTACAATAATGTGCTCCGAAATTACTGAGGGAAAAGTTAAAAAATTTTGTACAATTTTTAATTAAAAATCTAATGAAAATTTTGAAAACCCCTTTCTTAGTAAACACCTACCACACAAGATTTAATTACTTGCCAAATTTGGTAGCTATAGGTACAACGTGTACCTTTTTGCATCATATATGGCGCATCACGCATATATAGATAGAATACAGCCTAAACATTATCATGTTAGAGAAAAGCATTAACATTAACTGACATTATCAAGAGAAAGACAGGGGTCGATCTAGGGTTTTTTTAGGTGCCCATTTTTGTGAAAAAAATATTTGTGAGAAAAAAAATATTTTTGTAAAAAATAAAAATATTTGTGTGAAAAATAAAAATATTTTTGTGAAAAAAATTTTTATCATGTAAAAACTTCAATTTTAGCAGTCATATTTTTATATTTTAAGTTTAATATCAAAAGTGTTTCATTGAACCAAATATATGCAGTAATTTGATACAATACTGAAAAAATACTCGTATATGTATTTTGTGCAATGCCTCATTCAAAAACTTTTAAAAAAGAAGTCAGATTAAAAAAAGGGGCCGATTTTGTGAATTTGAGTTTTCTGAAGGGGCCATTTTTATGAAGTGAAATTTTGTGAAGGGTCCGTTTTTATGAATTTGAATTTTGTGAAGGGACAGTTTTTCTGCAGTGGAATTTTGTGAAAGGGCCGCAAAACGGCCCCGATTTTCGCCTGGATCAACCCATGAAAGCATTAACAATAACTAACATTATCAAGAGAAAGCATCAACATCACCTAACAAGCATTAACATTACCTAACAAGCATTAACATAACCTAAACATTATCAAGAGATAAAAAGCAAACTTGCTTTATATGACTTTTAGACAGTTTGTCTCCAAAAAGGAGTAACGGCCCCAATTTTCGCCTGGATCGACCCATGAAAGCATTACTAATATAATAGCCCAGATCCTCCGGTAACGCTCTGAAGTCACCAACAATAAAACTCGCGCCACAGCACTGAGAGACGTTAAACAGCATTATTTCATTGTTAGAGAACCTAAATTTCAGTATTTTTAAGTTTAAAAGAGTAATTGTCGTTCTAATTTCAAATTTAACAGCTCTAAAATAGTTAAATAAAATTTGCTATCGATTGATAAAAAATTTATCTCTCTATGATCAATAGTTCCCGAGAAATTTTAAATTATATTAATCATATATTTCAAATTAATTTCCGATTTTCAATAGAAAGTAGTAAATGACGTCAATGGTATATCATGCGCGTGATATAGTTTGGAACGCCACGATGCATCTGATAATTTATTGCAAACATGATGATATAATTTGATAATATTTTTGGCAACGTTTGACAAGCAGAGAAGTGCTTTTTTTATTAGAATTTCGAAAAAGAATTCCTCTGAAATTTTAACTTTTGACTTACCTTTGACAAGCTGAGAATTTCATGGTTATTGAACTATAATAAAATTGTTAAACAACGAAAAATACTTCACACGGAATGTTGTTTACCAAGAGGTTTTCTGAATAAAGAAATATGTAAATAATATGTTAAATAAAAAAAATATTTCCTGTCATAAAACATACATTTATTTTATTTGTTTTCAATCAATATTAAACATTTCTCTCGCATATATATAAAAATAATAACAAATTGTATCTGAATGCAATCGTGGCGATGTTGTTTTTTTGCCAAGAATTAAATTAGCCACCAGTGACGTGAATCTACCATTCGTTCTCAACCGCCGCCAGTTCCCGTTAATTCCAGCTTACGCGATGAATATCAACAAATCGCAGGGGCAAACTTTCGATCATGTTGGAATTTACCTCGATGAGTCTGTCTTTTCACATGGACAGTTCTTTGTTGCACTTTCAAGGTCTAGGATTCAAAATCACATTAAAATTTACACAAAGACATCTGAAGTACAAGGAAAATTCTTAAACAATGAAAAGTACTTCACACGGAATGTTGTTTACCAAGAGGTTTTTTGAATAAGGAAATATTTAAATAATATGTAAATAAAAAATATTTCTTGTCATAAAACATATGTTTATTTTATTTGTTTTCAATCAATGTTAAACATTCCTCTCGCATATATATCTATTTAAACACGTCAAATTTGAAGGGAAATCTCTCGAATGAAGAGGCAATTTACACCCGTCAAACCATGAAGGGTGATTTTCTAGTTAATATTAACTAACATTATCAAGAGAAAGCATTAACATCACCTAACAAGTATTAACATTACCTAACAAGCATTAACATAACCTAAACATTATCGAGAGAAAAAAGCAAACTTGATATTTATATGAATTTTAGACAGTTTGTCTCCAAAAAGGAATAAAATTGTCACTTCAAAACCAGAGAGATGGATAAGAATCCGAATCTGAAAAACAGGATCAGAATCAAGGCCCAAATAATTTTGATAAATTAAGATAGTTTTGTGAGCTTCATCAAAAGCGAAAAAAATTTCTGATTCAATATTATTATTCTTATTTTATAGCTAAACTATTATTCCTAGTTTATTGCTAAACTCAAGAATAAAATGTACCTAATAACCACAGAATTACGAGAATTAGATTTGCTGCAGTTCTATTGAACCCAGAAGAACGTATCCATGGGAATTTTCTGACAAATGAAATGGATGTGTAAAAACTTTTGGGAGTTTCATTCAGCGGCCTACAGTTTCCATTATTCAACGTCACTTCAAACCATACAAACGAACAAAGCTACTGTTCAGCAACGGATTCCGATACCACCACTTTTGAACGATTTTTACCGGAAAGGGGTGTCAGGCACTGAGTCATATGAACACATTTCCTGAGTTCTTTGTTAGATCACGCTCAGTAAAATGTAAACATCGCCCTTCCATTCTTCACTTTCCCCCTATTTTGATGACAATAACTCCGCCCGGCGCATGCGCAAAAGCGCGGAGCTTTCCGAATCCATTGCTAAACAATAGTTAATTAGAGGCTCCATTAGGAATTTTTTCTATTTCTATTCAGTAATACGTTTAAGCAAGAGCACTACACCAGGAAGTTGATCACAACAGAGAAGAAACGTTAAGTTTCAAGATTTATAGAAAAAAATTTTCACACCCTTGCAATAAATCTTGTTTCTCGCCGAGCTGTTTAGTATTTTAACACGTTCGCGGACACCTAGTTTATGTTATTATGTTATTTGCGTTATTTGATGGGACACCTAAACTGCTTGAATAGCATTTCGTGTGTAAACATGAACATTATTGAGCGAATTCAAACCAACTTCCTGAGATATTTACTTTACAAGAAAAATGGAATTTACTTACAAGATATATCTTCTTCACTTCTACGTGATATGTTTAATATGACGTAGAAGTACCCTATAGTTTGTGTTCCAGACGAGATGTTTCTTGTGTTCTTTTCTTTTACAAGGTTATTAATGGTTCGATCGATTCTACTGATATACTCTTTAAATTTCGCTGTGCCTTCCATATCTTTAAGGAACCAAAGTTCTTTTCCAAATGTGTATTCAAAATTTAATTATATCAACAGGTTCTCGTTATATAAATTTTATAAGTCTTTTAACAGGATCTCGGATGAACTGGACATTTATCATGTCTCCTACTGTTTTTAAATCGAATTGTTTTCAACTTTTAAATACATGACCTGATTTCTTTTTCTTTTTTTACGCTTGACTATACATATTTAAATTTTTTTGCGTTTTCTAGTGCTTGTGTGTATTTGACTTTTTGACCCTTGCTTTTTAATGGTTTTTTTGATTTAATGTCCTAAATTTTAAAAAAATTGTGTGATTTTTTTAAATTTTAATGTGACGGTATGCAACATGGACTTTTGAAACCTGTTTGTTTTTAGTGCTTTTGTAATTGCGTGTTTCCGTTTTAAAACAATTATGTGTTTACATTTTTATAATTAATGTGGTTTTGAGCTTTGAACTCTTGTATTCTCTGCAGTTATTTTTTTCCTTTGTATTTTAATTCACTTTGTGGTTTCTGTTCTTTGTATGTTTTTGATCATGTAATCTGTAAATGGAGTCATCTCTATAGTGCGCTTTCTTTGAATAAATAAATAAACATGTACGGTGTACGCCGCTTTACATTTTAGCTTGTCGCGAACGTGGACGGAATATCACGCTTTGTCCCAGCAAGTAGCGCGGCATATGCCGCCTTGTCCACGAACGCGCTAATTCAGCTCGTTTTAATTTTCTTGAATTGTTTCGACTAAGGGAGGCTGATTAGGTGGGACTTTACTTATTTTTATGTGTTCACTTTTATCAATTTACTTCTGATAATTCTTTATTGATTAATTTACGTTTATCCTTATAGAGTGATTTATCGGCAATTAATTGGCATTATGACAAAAATCTTCTTGGGCCACAAAATCTTATAACTACACCTAATCAATCATATTCTATCTTTAAAAAGTTCTTCACCATCGTCTCTTTTAATATCAAAAATATTTTACAACTTTTACATTCGCGAAATTCAACAAAAATAACAGACAAAAAAACACATTTATGGATTAACTATTATGATAAATAAAAAAGCAGTCTATTAATTATTTCTAAATATCTTCCTCCATTGTAGTAGTTTTTGGAAGTTATAAAAATTGAATCATTGGATTGAATTAATTAGACCAGAGGTTCCCAACCTGTGGTACGCGTACCCCTGGGGTACGCGAAAGACCAGTTGGGGTACACGAAATCAAAGTTGTTAATGGCGGAAACAAGAAAACATAAAGGGATTTAAAATGTTACAGAATTTTTTTTCTCGTATTTTGTGTAAAAAGTTAAAAGTTTTTAGGGATCTGGGTTGATGATTTGCATACCAACAACAGAGGATATTATCTCCTACAGCAGAGGTTCCCAACCTGTGGTACGCGTACCTCCTATAGCAGAGGTTCCCAACCTGTGGTACGCGTACCCTATGGCAGAGGTTCCCAACCTGCGGTACACGTACCCCCATAGCAGAGGTTCCCAACCTGTGGTACGCGTACCACCCTATAGCAGAGGTCCCTATAGAGAGGAACCTGTGGTACGCGTACTACCGTATAGCAGAGGTTTCCAACCCGTGGTACGCGTACCACCCTATAGCAGAGGTTTCCAACCCGTGGTACGCGTGCCACCCTATTGCAGAGGTTCCCAACCTGTGGTAAACGTACCACTCTATAGCAGAGGTTCCCAACCTGTGGTACTAGTATCCTGGGGTACGCGAAGGACCAGTTGGGGGTACGCGAAATCAAAGTTGTTAATGGCGGAAACAAAAGGAATTAAAAAAACTAGAGAGTTTGGTTTCTCCAAGTGAATGCTGGCTATTTAATAACTATACCACTTGAGTAGTAGATTATCGCGAAGAGAGAGTGTAATTCTTAGTTATCCTTATAAGTTAAGACGAAATCATTACAATACTGGTTTCATTTCCTTTGGCATTGAACTAATCCTATTGTAAAAATGGAATAAAATATAAAATCAAAAATTTCTGCAAATGTTATTTATTCGAGCCATTTCACTTTTAAGATAAGTAAACCATATATTATTGATAAATACTTCTTTGTATAGATGGGTGGTTGTGCTGGGGGGGGGGGGGGGGGGGAAACGAATGAGGGGGTACGCCAAAAAATCAAGGTGTACGCGACAGAAACCAGCGGGAGTGTTCTCCCCTGAACTTTCTCGTATACTTCCCCAAAAAGGTGCCGTTTCCTCTTCCCCCGCGGGGCTAAAAAATTTCGAACCTACTGTTACCCAGAATCCAATGACTATCAGGTTTTTCATTATAGTGATTGAAAAATATCTAGGCAAAGAATCAGATTCAAAGAGATGCGTACCGATTTTCCGCTCTTACCGGCAAACTGACGTAATTCGCTACTCCGTAATGAAATTCCTCTCCGTTCTTCCAGTACGCATGCGCGTGGAGATAACGGATTCTCTTCAAAAGTAAATTATACAGACCGACAGACAGTCAACCCTTTGACGGATTTGGCCCAAAATTTTATACGGACCTACATTCTTGATGATAAAACTGTATACAAAATTTTATCCATCTAGCTATTCAAGTTTTTGAGTTATAAGAGTTCGCATGACCGCGGACAGACAGACAGGCAGACTTCCCTAGACGGATTTTGTCCAAAATTTGATAGCAACCCACAAATTATGTTTAAAGACCACATACCAAATTTCATCCCCGTAACTCTAATAGTTTTCGAGTTATCGTGTTCACAGACAGACAGACATAATTCCCAAATTGTGTTTTTCGGACTCAGGAAGGTCTAAAACGTGCAGATTCGTCAAAATCTCGAGTTGGAATTTTTTGACGATTACAATACTTTCTCTTTGTATACTTCGTATACGAGAAAGTAAATATATATGTTTGCCCTCTTCCTCTTCTAGAACTAGAGCAATTACGAAGTATGATCGAAATGCCTCCTCAACGCTATGCAGAACACCGAAACGACGGCAACAAGTCGAACCCTCTATCGAATGCAGCATAAACACCAAGTAGCCACCAGACAGCCTTGACAGGCGCCGAAACCAACACTTATTTATCAATAAGAAACTGGCATACCTTCGGGTATACAATGAATATGGATTTTATGCTGTAATGATGATAGAAAGCTTGTCTAGACGATCTTTCATTAACAGAATTTTTAAATAAAATATCTTCGATATTTATAGAACCAGTCGATTACATTTACTAAAAACTTCGCACGGAATGCATATAACAAATCTCAATTTGGATATGTTAATTCGTGGGCCTTGCCGAACCAAGTAGTGAGTGGACGAAGCAACAGGTGGCAGAATTTGCTTGCGGCGATCCTATTTTTGAAATCACTTGGTTTAGCAATGAAGATAGTTCCACTTGTCGAGATGTCACTCCAGGAGTCGTATGTCTAAAAATCCACTTGGAATTGCTAATCACACCATGCATACCATAATTGGGACTTGCTATAATTGGTTTATGAATTACTCGACAGATCTTCTTTACAAAACAGTCAGTGGAGAATCCAGGGGGGGGGCTATCGGGCTACAGCCCCCCCCC
>BGPR01004644.1:89695-107700 GCA_013235015.1 Araneus ventricosus | reverse complement strand
AGTAAAGAACCAAAATTTGCTCATGGCTTCCGACTAAGTGACATAATAAGCGAAGGCGAATAGCTGTCCTTTTTGTCTTTGAACTTAGCCAGAACTGAATTTCCGGATGTTGCTGTTTGTCTGTAGGCCAACTAATGTTCTTTTTTCCCCTTCAATCTCACCCAAGGTCTGCCTTTGTGCTCTTGATTTGTTTTTTCTTCGATTTCTCTTCCGTCTGTTTTTAGGTTTGTGATTCACTTTCATGTTGCCTCAACGGGAACTTGGCTGGTTATAACTTAACGTTTACTGTTGTTAAAAGTCACTCATCGAAAAATATACGGTAATTTTCTAAAATAGAATTCAGATAATTACAACTACACTAGTTTGGACTACTTTAAGATAAAGCTATTTTTGAACAACTGAATTTCAATTGTATTCTAGTAATATCTTTATAGCACTTCTTGTTTCTGAGCAGGAGAGCTGTCACTGCTGAAATATCACAGTGGATATTTTTTGAAGATTCACAAGAAGAACTATTTTTGTGAATAATTCAATTAATGTATTATTTGACGATTTCTTTAGATTTAACAAGAGTTAACAACTACATTGTTAGTTCCTGAATCAGCCCTTTAAATAACTTATTGAAAAATGTATATTATCCCTCAAATGTATATCGAAAGACTGCTTCAAACAGCAGTGAGAAGTATGGAAAAGTAGTCTAAGTCAATAAATTTGTTTTCTTGTATCCCTGTAAGTCTTGTAGGTATAAGCGTGAAACTTTGTATGTGAATAAATGAATGAAAGAAAAATATTTTACTAGATGACATTTTTGCACTACGGGGGCCGTATAAATATTTAATTTTTTGTAATTCTTTATTATCAATCCCCTTAGTAATCCCCTAAATATTTTCATATAAATTCTTACTTTATTTGATGAAATTTTGTAATTGGAAGTATATGTCTAAAATCAATAATTAATTAAATAAAGGCTTGTTCCACTTTTTGGGACATCCTGCTTAATTCGTTTGATTATTTCATTCATATTGTGAATTTAATTTGTGCTTTAATGAATGTACGTAGGATATATGTAAAAGAAGTAACACTATTTTTGAACTTTTCGTCGTAGGCAGCCAAGAAGCTCAATACTCTATTGGAGAGTGGGTCGACGTGAGGGATAAATAAATCGTTAACATTAACGTGTTGTGGAAATTTTTGTACCATTTAATGTCAGCTTTTATTCCTCTCTATTTCCTATCTCCTCTCTATTCTCAGTACTTTCTGGTTTACTAAATATACAAACTGTTATAATCGTGAAGGTATTAGATCTCAGGATTTGGATTAGTTTCAACGGTTTAGATCTCGTTCAGTCAGTAAAAATCATTTTTGAAATCATGTCTGTAAGGCGATCAGACTGTTAATGAACGAGATAAATCAAATTCGAAACATTAGAATGATTTAAAGCGGTTATCGTCTAGAAACGGAATGAAGAAATAAAAATCCTTACACAGAGTGGAAAGTGAGGCAAAAGCGGGTAGCCAAGGTTGGAAGGCCCGCTGGAGCTAAAATAGTTGACCTAGATCTTGTCAAAATATTCATTGTTTATCGGAGTACAATATATATTTTTAGAAAATTCAGTTTCCTTATTTATTTTATAGAAGATTTTTTTTTAAAAAAAAACGAAACTACCCATAGGCCTGGTTTTACCCCACTAGAGGGGTAAAACAGGGTAAATATGTTGACGTTACGAGAAATTAGGAAAACTCGATTTTCAGTTGAAAAGTTTCAATTTTTTTATGGCAATTGAAGATTATTAGTTTAAAAAATTCACATGCAAGGCAGTTGTCTTCTACCTCCGCGCCACTGTAGCTTTCGTGGGTACAGCTAAGTAAGTATTTACGTTGGAATAATCATTCTTCTTTATTTAAATTAGAAAACGCATCATTAAAATATAAACAATCAGATGTGTTTTTATCGTCTTAATCGGAGGAATCATCAATAGTGACAGTCCCGGTCTTATACTACTTGAGAGTACCCGTCTTTACCACGAGTGCAGGGGTTGTAAGAAATGAAATAGAATCGCGCAATAATTGGAATAAATCCTTATTGTTTTATAGGGTTCTTATATACGACAAATCCTTATTAAGCATATAATAAGCTAGACTAAATAGAGTTTTTATAACTATAATGATTATTCAGTAAGGATAGTTTAAAATCAAAGGAACAAGAGAGTTGACGTCTTAAAACAAATAAACCCTCACAGATGCAGTGAATTCAGCAGCTACAACACGCCATTATGCCTGTCAAATTTTATTTACAGGCATAGTGGAGTGGAATTAAGTATTTGTCGACTAGATAGGAAAAATAATAGCCACAGAATCAAGGGTACCTCTACGTCGTTTTTAATGACTTCTTTTAGCACATATGCCGAGTTCGCAGAAAATCGAACAGCGCGTTTGGTCGTGATTGCGTAAAAAGCAAAGTTGCAATCAATCAGGCAAACCAGGCGAAACCTTGGTTCTCTCGGTCATTAATTGTGTTGCATAAAAAATATATCATTTCAGCGGTTGTTAATAAAATGAATCAAGGCGAATATATTTGAATAAATAAATTTGCTTAGCGTTTGCAAGAAGTTGATATTCCTTAAAATATCTCAAATAATGATATAACTTAAATTTTATAAATATTTTAAAATTTTTGAACATTCTTTTTATCGAAAGGCTATTAATTCATTACTGATGGTTTGTAGTTTGTAGACACATTTTTACTGAATTTTTAATTTTGGTAAATTCTTGAAATTGTCGCATGATGATGATATTTCCCTTAAGAAAAATAACAGAACATTTTGATTAGAATATTGTCTTTTAGACCGTTAATATAACTTAGCTTAACAAAAAGAAAAAAAGAAAAAAAAACAGCAATTTCAATCAATTACTTCAGGATAGTTAATTGTTTCTTTAATAAGAGAACCATAATAAGAATATCCTATATCATAATAAATTATTATTATTTTATTGAAAAATGTGTATAATTTTCAGTTTCTTTCTACACATATTTAGAATTATAAATCTTAATAAGGGTAACTCTGAAATGATATTTTAATAATAAATTATGAAATATTACAAAGAATTCGCAATTTTAATTATTTTTAAAGTAGGCTATTTCAATACATTTATATTTAATGCATTCAGTGAATTTTAATTAAACAAGTGTGTTGACAAATTTGAAAATCGAACACTCGTTAAAAGCAAAAGTTCCTTCCCAAATATAAATATGCTGAGAAAAAATGTTCAAAGACTGATATTAATTTTTTGTTAAATTATTTTATTAACCACAACAAAAAATGTAGGCTCTTTATCTTAGAAATATGATATTTATTTATGTCATAAAAAAACCTTCACGCTGTAAAAAATAATTCAAAATACCGTTTACATAACCAAATATGTTCAGAAATAAGATTTCATTGGAAAAACAAACCATTCAAATCATACTTATAGTTTCTCATCGTGTCTTTCGGAATTGTTGTTTATTGTTTTTACACGGGACATTATTTATTTTACTATTTTTATTTGTTTCCTGAACGAAGAGAACAATAACTAATATAACTAACAATAAATAAATTTATGAGGCTATTTCATAATGATTGTTTTTCAAATATTTACTTGTGTTTCAGTTTGTTTTCAAACGACAAATGTTAAAATAATTGCCGATGTCTCGGATTACTTGCTGCTATGATAAGCACAATCAATGATATTTAAAACAAAACAAAAAACAAACAAAAGTTTTAATGACAAAGACTTTTTAGCAAATGTCTTTTCACTAGAATAAATAATTACTTTTGTATATTTTTTGTTTTGTAAATACCATGTTCAAGAAATTCATTTTCCTATGTGTTATTGCTAATTCAATGCTTTTTCCAATATTTTCAGACTATTACTTTGGAGATAATGATGCTTCAGTATTATTGCAGCGCGCATTTACAAAAACACTAAGGAAAAACATAAGAACGGCGAAATTCGTGTCCTCGTCGTAGATTTTTCGTGAAAACGTCGGGATGAAATCATGAAACAAGTATTTCGCATTAATATATAATTTAATTATCAATCTCTTTAATGCAATATTTACACAGAGTAATATATATAATGGTTACAGAATAAATAAATCACAAGCTACCACAGACCCTTGCTGCATGGGATAAACTTTTGATTTATCTATTCTGCGACCATTATTACGCCCCGAACTTCGCCTTTCTTATGTTTTATTTAAAGTAGTTTTTGATGGCGCCATCTGTTGACTGTATATAGAACTGCCTTTCGTGTATGCGCAGTAAAATCTTATTTACTGCAAATGTTCATATTTTCCGAAATTTTCAAATTTTTGAATTTTAAAACAATTTTTCTGTTACGTATTGTCTAGTATTCTGTAAGTTTCGTAAAATTCTAAAGAAAACTCTGCATGTTATAATAAAAAAAAAATGCGGAGTTTGAAATTTTCAATTTAATACCGATTTTTACTTATATTCTGATAAATAGTTTAATCGTCTCACTTTGGGTCCTAGTAATACTCCTCGAGCTCTTAAAAATGACACCAAAATAAACCTACTAGTTAAAAGCGTTTCCACTCTACACTTAATTGCAACCTAACATAAAACTAATTCATAACAATCGTGCGCATGCGCCTCCATTGGTACGATGACGTCACAGGCAAAACAAATACTATGCGACAAACAATTACTTGCATGATCTATCCATTGTGGGGTCAACCATTCTTTTCGCATTATTAGTCTGGTAGTTACTAGCGATTCAAATCTGACATATATTTTATGTACTCTTTGTTGCTCTTGTTCTTCGTGTCTTTCTTGTTTATTTCACTCTGTAAATGCAGTTTCCTCTGTAGTGTGCTTTTCCTTAAATAAATATTCAGAAGTCTAAGTAACAAGGCCAGTCTATAAATAGTTCACAATATTGGAACACTAGAAGGGAGTTGTGGTCTGCTAGACGGCGTGGCAACAAATAACTAAAATATAAAAAGACGAAGGCACAGAAACTTCAAGAAAATGTACGCGTGTGGTCAAGATCACAAAATGAGGAGCTACGGAACGAATTCATTCAATTGAACTAAAAATTGAATAGGGCTGGTGGTGAATCATACTTAGCGGTCTGTCAGACCTCATCTCTCCAGTTGAGGGTTAATAATTACATTCAGTTAGTCACAGACAAATTAAATAATATGCGACTAACTCTTACAGATATGATCTATCCGTTGTGGGGCCAACCATTCTTTTCGCATTATTAGTCTCGTAGTTATTAGCGATTCAAATCTGACGGTATTTTATCACACAAGAAAGTTCGACCGACTATCACTGAAACGAGCGAAAAGACGTTTTCACGTCAAAAATACAAAATAAAACTTTTTTTCTGCAAGCAGAAACATTTTTTTGCGTCTTTCAGTTATATAAATGACAGCAACGTACTCGAAATTTTTCATAAGTAAAATATATTTCAAATTTTCTTGAAATGAATTATAATATTACTAAACATTAAAACAATAATTATGTGTTTCGAAAATATAAATGTCATCCATTTTCATTTTTTCAAAATGTCCAAACATGTCTTCCGTTTTGAGTATGATTTTAAAGTAATAGAGAAATATTTTCCTAATTACTTTACAAAAAAAGGCTCTATGATTCAAACCATTTGTATCACTACATATTGCTATGGATTTTTATTAAAAGCTGAATATATGCAAATTTAAAATTCTGCTTTTTAATTTGAGAAGTTATATTGTTTTTTAACCCTCTCATACAGAGCGAGACTGTCTAGGGAGGTCTAAAAGTTTCCCCTTAACAGCGAAGAAGGCCGGCCTGAAGCGGTTGGCTTCTTTTGAGATTCTGAAATCGCTTTAGAGATAAGCGCGGTAGAGGGTCCAATTATCCACGTTAAACACTCTCCATTTCCGTGCGCCTTAAGAAAGGTTATAGAAGGGTGTGGGATGGCGGGTACAATGACCACCCAGGTTGGGAGAGTCCAATTCATGTCGTTTCTTTCGAAACATTCCAGGTTTTAAAGGAGTTAGAAGAAAAAAGTAGACTCGGGATTAAAGAGTTTAAACAGAAAAAATTACCATTGTATTATATTCTGATCTTTAAATTTTAACTTTACACGAGACTTAGTTCTCTTCAAAGTCACTAGTTCCATCCCAAAAGTCGCAATGCTTCAACACGGGACGTTAATATAACTACACTAAACTAAACGAAAACGCCAAAAAAGTAACTTAAATACTTCGTTACCTGTGTCAACAGAATATAAATGTCTGATTAAAAAACATGATAACATAACATCAGGATAAGACGAAGAACAATTTTCATGGCAACAATTTTAATAAATGCAGTTATTTTCTTGGTAGGTGTACGTGAATGCAGTCCAAAGAACAGGATTGAAAAAATAAAGCTCTTTATTTTACAAATATTCTAGGAAAAGAAACAATAGAAAATTACAAATGTTAAAACAATAAATGTTAAAAACCAACAGAAAATTAAAATTTAGGAAAAAACATTAAAAAACTAGAAAAATATGAAACAGAAGAAGGAATCTATGTTGATAACAATACACCTTTTTGCGCGCCAAACGCAGCAGCATCCAGTGTTTGCATCATATATTTTACTACAACTAACCAAACCATCACTAAAGAATTAACCAACAGAAATTCCCCAATAATAAAATAGCCAAAACACATAAAAGAAAAACTTGAAAAACAAAAGAATAACAATCAAAATGGAAAAATTGGAGAACCCCAATGGCGGACGTTATCATAGAGCCACACACCATAGGAGTTCCAATTTGGGCAAATTTTCTGTCGAGGGCAAGACTAACAAAGTCAAAAAACATACCCTCTGTGGCTCTGAATCTGTCCAATTAAAAAATAAGAAATAATCCTTTTGAGGAGAAGAAAAAGAAACAAGCATAATAAAAACATTTAAAGACATATCCAGTAGAATAATCTGAGAATGCAAAAAAAATAATTCATTCTCAGCCGAATTAAATGCAGTAACAGGACGCCTACCACAACGAGAAAACAAAGGTTAAAAAAATATTAGAAGCTAGCACACTTAGCTCCATCTATGTAGAAAAATTCGAACCAAAAATACGAGAGCAAAGGTGTTGAAAAATGGTAGCTAGGAAAAGAAACGTAGCACAAGTATTAAAACAGCACTTGTAAAAATCTGCAACAAAGATCATCCTTAAATCTCGGACACAGGACATCTAATAGCGCTTAGAGGTTTCTTATATGATCACCAACTTGCTTGTTGATCCAACTCCAACTCAGCACTCTTGGTTTGAGAGCTTTATTTTATACTTTTTCAACAGGAAGTGACGTCATTACATAGGAAATGACGTAATTTCTTGAAGGCTCGTGACATTACTGGCTCCCAGTAGAGATAGCTCCACTGTTTAGGGTTTTTCTAGAAGATTCATTTTTGTCGTCAAAGTTGCCAACATTTGTCGCCAAGTCACCAAGATTAGCATGTCAGGGAAGCAATTTTACAAATTTGTAACAATATCTTTTCCAAACTTGAGTTGAAAATTCTTCACTGTATTTAAATTTTATGCATTATTTTATTTTATTGAGAATCTAACTTGTACCTAGAGTCTGTCGGGGATATAAAGGTTGTGTATAAATAATTCAGTCAGTCAAGTCAATCACCTTGATAACATACCCTAGTAGCATAAGATGCCCTACAATATTCCTACGATATCTTCGCGATATTGTGCGGTATTCAGAATATCGAAAACTCCGTAGAGATATCGTACAATATCTTGTGTTAGTAGGGTATGCTTCAATGGGGTTTTTTTGTTGTTTTACTACGTTTTTTAGATCACTTTCTTTGTCTTGTGCTCATTTGGAATGCTTTTGTTTATCTTTGTTTTTCGTATGCAGCGGTATATTGCGCTCTACTAAAACATTGGAATATTTTTTAAAAATTTCTTTGAAATGTTAATTACATTTTTATTGGATTTTTATTTATACAGAAAATCTAACATTTCTATACTACTATGACAATGTTTTTTCAAAATAGGCAAAATAAGGACATGGTCCATTTTAACACTGAATCCTTCATATACCCATTCTCTGATATTTCTGGTATTACTGTGCGATATTTGACAATATTTAACAAAGCAGAAAGTAATCTCTAACCATTTCGAACCTGACTTGACATCTAAGTTCATTTAAATTTATGCAATTTTAAGAACTCAATCTTGAAACAGTTAACTCAGAAATCTAGTTTTATTTAACACTTTAGAGATAAGTTCTATAAAATCAGTAAATTCTATAATAATATTACTGTTAAACGCACAATTACTTTCCAAGTCCTACAATGTAAATCTAATGTTAGAATTTAATATTTCTTACAAATAAAAAGGCGTCACACGTTTGCAAACAAACACATCTTCAAATAGTAGATATTCTATTTAATTTTATATTTATCACCTCGGCTCATAAAATATTTACGGAAATCAAACATTTCCTTTCAGGTTTCACAAGCGATTTCAAAGAATTTCTGAACAAAATACCTCCAAAGCAAAAACGCTTTTAATTACTTTAATTAATCACAGAGACTTTCCCCAGACATAAAACCTGTTTTTAACGTCACAAACATGTCGTGGGTGTATCAGCGGTGAATATAAAATTTAAAACTAAGATAAATCTACTCTCGTGTCTTTCCGCAGACAGACAATACTTTGGAAAGAAGCCATTTTGAGTCTTGCTTGCTCAGCGGGCTTTTGTTTCGCGAAACCCTATTTTTATTTTGTGAAGGTGCCTTTGCGGATTATGGTACAAAAATGCGAACAATAAGATTCCATTATGTTTGCTTGTTTATCTGGCAGGAAAGCTTATTTGAAAAAGCAAACGAGAACTTTTAATGAAGGTTAATAGCAGGGGATTAAGGATCCTTTTCAATGTTTTGACGGTGAAGGATCTGCCTTTACTTAGTTCTAAAGGAAGGCATTTTGTTCTTGTTTAAAAGAAGGCTTTTTTTTACATATCAACAAGGATTATCGGATAAGAATACTCTGTAGAAAACTCTTGTTGGCCAAATGAGGTTGAGGTTAAGCCTGGTTTTGGCTTCAGACATGCCGACAAATATAAAAAATAGGAAGAATATTAAAATTGCAAGAATCCGGTAGTTTATCATTCTTTTTATTTCGCTTATTATGCTTTAGTTAGTATTTTACTTAGAATTACTAATATAATATCCCCCATCTGTCTGTCACCGATCTGGTAACGTTCTGACGTCACCAACAATAAAATTCTCGCCGTAGCACTGCGAGACGTTAAATAGCATTGTTTGATTGTTAGAGTACCTAAATTTCAGTAATTTTAAATTTAAAAAGTAATTGTCGTTCTAATTTCAAATTTAATAGCTCTAAAACAGTGAAATACAATTTGCTATCGAGTGATATAAAATTTATCTCGCTATGATCTATAGTTCCCGAGAAATTTTAAATTATATTAATCATATATTTCAAAGTAATTCCCCTTTTTAATAGAAAGTAGTAAATCACGTCAGTGGTATATCATGCGCGTGATATAGTTTGGACGCCATGATGAATCTTATTATTTATTGCAATCGTGATGATATAATTTGATTATATTTTTTGGCAACGTTTGACAAGCATAGAAATGCTTTCTTTCGAGTAAGCATCTGAAGTACAAGGGAAATTGTTAAACAACGAAAAATACATCAAACTGAATGTTTTTTACCAAGAGGTTTTTTTAATGTAGAAATATGTAAATAATATGTAAATAAAAAAATATTTCCTATCATAAAACATATGTTAATTTTATTTGCTTTCGATCAAAGTTAAACATTTGTCTCGCATATATATCTATTTAAACACGTCAAATTTGACGGGAAATCTCTCGAGTGAAGAGGCAATTTGCACTCGTCATACCATGACGGTTAGTTCTCTAGTAAAATAATTAATAAACTATTATTATTCTGTGGATACTTTTGCTTCTTCAAACAGTTATGAAATTCTTATGTATTTTTGAACATTCTGTACTTATTTCCATTCTACTCTATAATTTTCATGTGTTATGCATGTTTCTGCGAATCATCCCACTTTGCATACAGAGTGCATCCCTTTATGTGGATAGAGCCAGTGAAGAAGTAAATAGTTTACCATGCTAATTTAAAAAAATGTTTGAAACTGCAGGAAAACAGCAACTCAGCAGTAGATGCAAAACTGGGAAATTTAAAAAAAAGCAATTTAGACTCAAACAGTTATGAAAAGAACGTTACTAATTATCTGGAAATTTAAAGGATCATAAAGTTAACTGAAATATTCCATGAATAAAATAAATTTGTATACGGACGTGACTCATGTTTATATGGAATGCCGCTGTTGAAGAATTAATTCAATTTCAGGAACCATTTTTATTCGATGGCTAAGTTCCACGACACAGTACATTAAAAGGTATAAAACGCAAGACAGAGAACAACAACACAAGACAAGTACACAGAAGAAGAAGAGAGAGAGGCATTATAGGAAAACCCTGGATGTCTCTAGTGGCGCCACCTACCATTAACAGGAGAAGGCAGTGAATTGTATCCGCTGCATCCTCCCCCTACACCTCCGAAGACCGTCCCGGCGAGGTGGTGTGATTCTTGATATTTTTGAGTTCTTCCCAGGAGTTTCATTAGAAACAGAAGGCTGTTTTGAAGGTCTACCTCTTCTCCTGAAAAGCACCACAGGAGATTGGTTCTGTGTGACATTTTGAAAAGGTGTTAGAGCTGATACGTGGTATACACCTAAAGGTTCATCAGATTTGTCACAACTGGCTATGACAAAGGTTGTAGTTGATTTCTGGGATAGAATGACGTAAGGTCCATCTTTTCTCGGCATCAACTTTGCACTCATGCTTTGGTTTGCTTTACTCAATGGGTGAAGCTTTATCCAAACTAAATCAACAGGTTTAAAATTAGGGCTTGGCTTACGTGATTTGTCTGCATATGCTTTTCGACGATCTTCACTTTTCTCAATTATTTCTTTAATTTGTGACATATTCCTCTCAAAACGTTTTAAATAAGGAGTGAATTCTGGAACAAAATTATCATTATGAATAACAGACAGCAGGTCAGTAGCAACATCGTCTAAAGTTCTTAATTCTCGGGCAAAGTTCAAGTAAGTTGCAGTGCTTCCAGTAGTTTCGCATTTTGCAGTGTTCGTTGCAAATCTAATAGCTGGTAATTGCTCATTCCATAAGGCATGGCTGTTACCTACCATCATTGCCAAAAGAGGCTTCAAATCTCTATTTTTACGCTCAACAGGGTTTGTCTGTGGATGGTAAGCTGAAATTAGACTTTGATTGATTAGGACATAGCATAACTGTTGCATGATCGCACTAACAAATTGTGTACCATTATCACTTATTAGAAGACGCGGTAATCCATATCTTAAGAAGACTTCGTTTAGTAATGATAAGGTACATTCTTTAGCAACTCTACCCACTTTGTTGTGCAATCTTCAACAATGAAGATCCGCTTCATGCCTTCACTCGTTTCCGGTTAGGGCCCAAAAAGATCGATAGCTATGCTTTCAAAACGTTGAGCAGGTACAGGTAAAAAGAAGTAATTTTAATAGGTGATATGATGTGTTAGTGAAAAGATATTGGAATTCCCACCCGTCATAAAAATATGCAATTTTGCTTTCTTTGAAGCTTTCGGTGATTGTGTTATTTATAAGGATACAAACGCACTGTAAGTCTTTTGAGACATTGCCCATTCTTTATGCTTCCACCCCACATCAGTTATTTGCACGATTACAGTTTCTTGAGAAAAAATGCTATTGAATAGAGGAAAATACTGTTACAAAAATTTGTCCGGTGGGTGTTTGTGAATACAGTACAATAACCAGGATAAAAAACAAAGCACTTTATTTCACGAAATTCTAGGAAAACAAACGTAGCTCAGGTAACAAAACATCACTTGCATCAATTCACAACGGAGATCACAAATGAAATCTCTGACACAGTACTTTTAGTACCAATCAATCTATATTAGTTCAACAGCTTCAATGCTGACCAAAGTCCAACTCATTTCTCTTGGTTTGAGGGCTTGCTTTTATACCTTTTCAACAGGAAGTGGCGTCATTACATTAGAAGTGATGTAATCTCTGGAAGGTTCATGAAATTACTCTCTTCCAGAAAAGAAAGGGCGACAGTTCAGGATTTTTCTAGAAAATTACTTTTGTCGCCAAAATGGTCACCAAGTTTTTCGTCAAGGTCGCCGAATTGTTCGATAAATCGCAAAGTTCACCATTTCAGGGAAACAACTTTAAAACTTCGTAACAATACTTAAAACTTAACAAGAAATTTGGATATATGATGGTACCTCTTCGTTTTCTAGATATAAAAAAATAAATATCAATTAAAAATTATGTAGGAATGAGCAGTATTGAAAAGGCGTAATTTTCCTCCATTCCAAGCAAATGGCACTTTTCCGTTAGCCGGGCGCAAGCGAAAAATCGCCAGATAATGTAGAATTCCGCCAAATTTCTTACAACCATTCTCTTGGCGACCTGGCTGGCGTTTGGTTCTCAATTGGCGACATTTGCGCCCGGTTAACGGAAAATCGCTTCGCTTGGCGACTTGGCTGTTCACAATTGGCGACATTTGCGCCCGGCAGACGGAAAATCGCTTCGCTTGGCGACTTGGCTCGCGTTTGGTTCACAATTGGCCACATTTGCGCCCGGCTAACGGAAAAGTACCAAGCAAATAAATGCACCAAAAGTATTTTTTTATCCTATTGTCATATTACAATTTTTTTTTATTTGCAAATAGTTTTATCAGCCAGGAGTTATTTGCAAACTGCCTGAAACGACATATTTCATCTGCGTTCTCTAACATTTCAAAGGAAATTGGTAGCATTCATTACGTAGGGTCACGTCAAGGTATATATTACAACTTTTAATATATTTCCAACTGTAAATGACTATCAAGGAAAGAAAACAAATTAAACACTTCAAAAATGTTCTACAACAACATTTCAAATAATTATCGGGTTCAGATAAATATTATTCCACAAGCTAATTGCCTAACATAAAGAATGCCATAAAATAAATAAAAATAGTAAAATAGTGAATACTGAGACAAATATAAATATATGATTTTACAAACTGGCAGTTTTCTGATTATCTCTGAATTTTCCAGCTGTTGCGCATATGTAGGATATTATCTATAAAGTACATCGTATTACACATTTATATCGTGTTGTTTTACAAAAATTAATGCAATTTTTATTTTTGTAATCTGCATTTATCATCTTTATACTAAACAAATACTATATAAAAATTTGCACTAAATTTATAAAAGAACGATATAAGTATTTTATACGAAGCACAATAATACGAATACACCTGCATACGTGCGCCTGAAGGTTAACCCCTTAATGGGCGGGTCCGTCATATTGACGTGCATCGAATCATCGCATTTTTAGGCTTATGAACTAAAATTTAATCATTAATTAGCTTTACAATTTGACACAAAAATTATTTAGAATAAGTTTAATAAGCATTTCAAATATCCTGTGCCTTCTTATATGAATTAGAACGACAGCTCTATTCCAAAACAGGAGTTCCCATCTTATTAGGTAACCAAAAAATGCGACTCTTAAGAGTTTAAAAAGGAAATAAAATTGCTTTGAAGTATAAGAAAAAACAACTTAAAACCGTTTCTAATTAAATAAAGAACATCGCTTTACTTTGTCTCATTATTTAAGACTTTTTCAACGCCACAAGTCAAGTTCTAGTAAATTTCTTGTCTTTTCTCTTGTTTTTTTTTACACTAGCGCAATAACACACGGCCATAATTAGAATTAGCAAAAAGTAAGAAATTATTTTTAAAACTAAAGAAATAAAACTTTCAAATTCCTTGTGCAGAGCCTAAATCTGCAATATATCTCGGTAGGTTTTAATTTTTTCTCACAGGATAGGATTTTTGGAAAAGTTTAATTTGTTTCGAAATAGAAATATGTGTGTAGAAAATTGGATTATGTTTCTTGGCTCTCAAGAATTAAATTAAATCGCTCGTCGGCTCATTTTCCAATGTGTAAGAGAACACTGAGTAAATTATTTAAGAATAAAATTAAATTATTTCACAATTTGAAGAAAGAAGAAACTGAAAAAATTCAGGAATTTTACATTAAATTATAATAGATTTTGGGAGCCTTTAATCTTTGTTTATGAAAATTAGAAAGTAGAACATGCATCTCCATCTGTTTTAAGAAAGGGAAGAACAGAATTAGAAAATAAAAAATTCATTTTTGAAGTGAAAGCATCTTTCCGCTCTTTACAGTGATAGACGGTCGAATTTTCTTGTGTGACAAAATACCGTCAGAATTGAATCGCTAATAACTACGAGACTAACAATGCGAAAAAAATGGTTGACCCCACAACGGATAGATCATATCTGTAAGAGTTTGTCGCATGGTATTTGTTTTGCGTGCGGCGTCATCGTGCCCTTGTAGGAGCACGCGCGCGATTGTTATCAATTAGTTTTATGTAAGGTTATAAATAAGAGTAGCGTGGAAACGCGTTTAGCTAAAAGATTGATTCTGATGTCATTTTAAAGAGATTGAGAAGAATTAATAGGACCCAAAGACAGATAATAAAAATATTTATCAGAATATAAGTAAAAATCGGTATTAAATTGGAAATTTCAAACTCAGCATGTTTATTTATTATAACACGCAAAGTTTCCTTTCGAATTCTACGAAACTTACAGAATACTTGACAATACGTAAAAGAAACATTGTATTAAAATTTGAATTCAAACGTTTGAATATTACGGAAAATATGAGCATTTGTAGTAAATAATATTTTACTGCGCATATGCGAAATGTAGTTCCATCTACTGTCAACAGATGGCGCCATCAGAAACTACTCTAAATGAAACATAAGAAAGGCGTAGTTCGGGTCCGCGACGTAGATTTTTTGCCAAAACGTCGGGATAAAATCATAAAACAAATATTTCGCATTAATATGTAATTTAATTATCAATCGCTTTAATACAATATTTACACAGTGCAGTATAATGGTTACAAAATTGATAAATAACAAGTTTATCGCATGTAGCAAAGGTCTGTGGTATCTATTCTCTATAATCTGGGAAATTGATCTGTTTTTACTTCTTTTTAATAAGCATTCGAATAAACACCCTGTTGACAATCTGCTGAGAAACGGAATTCTTTTAAAGCCCATTACATCACTTGAAGTATTTCTTTTTACTATCAGAATTTTATAAATGTATTAGTTCAAAAGGTTTTCCTCCTTTCATTCATCTATTGGAAATATCAAAGATTTTTTCAATGAAGCGACAGAAATTCATTGTTTTTCCATTTTAGTTTTTTTCGACTACCACAGCCACGAACTTCTCTCAATATTTTATATGCGGAACATCCCTTTCGGGACATCTTTTCATGAACAATTTTAAATCTTCTGAAATGTTGAAGACGCTAGTAAAGCATTCACAGTCTTCTATAAAACAATTCTGTTACGTATTTGAGTAGTAGGACGCTTATTATATCTCTGAAAATCCTTTATAATGAACTGATGAAATCGAAATTTAATTTTCTTCAATTTATGAAAACGAGAACGTCTAATGTGAAGACACCACCTATTTATTTCACTGTAATTCCCAGGAAAACTAATGTTGTACGAAGGCTTTTGTTAAGGCATTAGCAGTAAACAGCCAATAAATTGAATGGATCTGTCTTATCAGTTTCGGTTTCAACTAGTTCAGCAGAATCTCGTAATGACTAAACGATTTTCTTTTAGTACTGCTTTTTTTTTATCTCACAGCATTGCCTCTTATGAAAAGACATTTAAATCAGTCCTATGTTTTCATGCGATATTTGTGATTTTGGTTCCTCATTCAAAAGAAACAAGTCTACGATGCATATTTACGGATCCTACATTAGTTGAGAATGAGATTACTTCTCATTGGCTCTCAGCGCCACGTGATTTGGCTTGTATGTTAATGATGTCATAGCACCATGTTTCGACGGGATTTTAATTATTATTTTGTCTTCTGCTATTGCATCATGAAGAAATTAAAACTACCTTCTGATTATAATTATTGGGATATTTTTAAGAAAATGATGAATACATTTTCAGAATAAAACAAATAAAGGACGAACCTTCAGGATTGGTAAGAATCGTTTAATTTCACGAAGTGATTTTGAAGCAAGCCAAGTCACGTGACTTTAAGAGCCAATAAGAAGCGACCTCATTCCTTACTATGTTGGATCCTTAAATACGCGTCTCCGATTCTCTTATAGTGGGCTCAGGCTGTCTGAACGTAAAATACAGCAAACCGTGTAACAGTAATAGTGATTAAATAACATTAAAATGTGAAGCACGTTCTCTAATGGATTTACCAGTTATCGAATTAAACAGCGTTTTCCTGCTTGTCCTATAAGAGGTATCCCAAGCCGATAACCTCACATATTTTAAATGTGGAATTAGTTGCAAAAGATCTGGGGTTGCTTTGCGGTATCTTAAATTTGAGAATGGTAAAGGAAGCACAAAATTCACTGATTTTTTGACGTTAAAACGTCTTTCCGCTCGTTACAGTGATAGTCGGTCGAACTTTCTTGTGTGACAAAATACCTTTCAGATTTGAATAGCTAATAACTACGAGACTAATGATGCGAAAAGAATGGTTGACTCCACAACGGATAGATCATATCTGTAAAAGTTTATCACATAGTATTTATTTTGGCTATGACGTCATCGTAATAGTGTAGGCGCCTGCGCGTGATTGTTGTGAATTAGCTTTATGTAAGGTTATAAATAAGTGTAGCGTGGAAACGCATTTAGCTAGGAGGTTGATTCTGGTGTCATTTTAAAGAGCTTGAAGAGTATTACTAGGACGCAAAGTGAGTCAATAAAAATATTTAACAGAATATATGTAAAAATCGGTATTAAATTGCAAATTTCAAACTTCGCATGTTTTTTGATTATAAAATGCAGAGTTGTCTTTCGAATTGTACGAAACTTAAGGAATGTTTGACGATACGTAAAAGAAACATATTAAAATTTGAATTCAAAAATTTGAATATTACGGGAAATATGAGCATTTGTAATAAATAATGTTTTATTGCGCATACGCAAAATGTAGTTCTATATACTGTCAACAGATGGCGCCATCAAAAGCTACTCGAAATAAAACATAAGAAAGGCTCAGTTTGGTAGATTTTTAGTGCAAACGCCCGTATAATTTCATAAAACAAGCATTTCTTATTAATATGTAAATCATTTGATTAATGAATTGATTTACTTAACCTAATCAGGCATGAAACTAGTGAAGAGAGAATTATATTAAAAATATATTTTGAATTATAATTTCATTATATTTATTATATTTGTGTTCATTTTTCGTTTCGAGTATGAAGAGTTTAAATAACAATACTTCACAAAAAGATATATTAAATTTATGGAATTATTGATATTTTTAAATCTGTAGAATGAAAACGGAGTGGAGAAAATAAATAGCTACAAAGCAAATTTAAATGAACCAGTAGCTCTTCAGTTAAAAATTTACAGTAATTTGACATTTCATGCCAATTATTTTCAATACTTATTTTCATTTGAATTAAATCCATTGAATTCAAATTTTAAAGTCAATTTAATCGAATAAATATTTATTTTCATATTAAAAAAACTTTTAAAGTTTAAAGTATCAAGTTTTTCTTTTGCTCTATTAAATTTACAGGAGAAGATAAAATATGTACTTAAAGTTTAACAATTTTTACCCATTACCTTCTGAAAGATGCATTTGAAAATAAGGCAATGCATTCAAAGAGTACAACAAAAATCGATAATACTCACCGAATTTCATTGAAACGACAGAAGTTAAAGCATTGTTGTAACAAGTGAGATTTACGAAATAATATCAGTGGAAAACCAAACAATATCACTGTCACACAGCTGGACATTTGATCTTGAAGGATCTTGTGATATTGC